>JAJLUN010000023.1:0-65118 GCA_030564365.1 Blastobotrys arbuscula | reverse complement strand
AATAAAAAAATACGCAGTGTACTGGGGTAATTGGCGCTGCTGGTTCACAACTAGTTAATTCCAAGCTTGTAATTTATGAACCTCATGTTCCCTCATTAATTTTCAAAGTATTTGATGGATAATCCCTCAAGAAATTTAGTTGCATAACTAGCACCTGCAACCCTTGTTAATCGAACAATTAGCATGATAAACAAAACCTTTTCATATAAAATAGACCTAACATTTTCCTGAAAAAAATAATATACATATATATATATATTTTTTTTTTTCACTTTTTTGTAATCATGCCATTCTATTCTCAATCCGTATATTGGATCACCCTAAAATTACGTGAGGGCGGTTGGTCACCAACTCAACGAAGACTTTACTGGCAAGAAACTGCTCAAGATGTGCAAAAGGTTTTGGAAGGACTTCGGTGTGAGGTTAATAGTGTGAATCCCAAAAAATTTACAATTGTTGTTAACGGAAATGAGCAGGCTTATAATCATATTATCAATTCGAGGTATTCCAGTTTTTATATTATAAACGCAGATGTGTGTTAAAAATTTTAGAGTTATAGTATTTTATTTTTATTTTTACTTTGTTTTATTTAATTTTAGCCCTATCGTAAATATAAGTAATGCTGTTGGTGACCTCGCAGATCATTAATTTAATTAGCAATAAAGAATATATTCAGAAGATGAAAACAAATTCTGAGCATGATCTGTAGGAGCCTTATACAATCAATACCCGCCAGCGCTATGAAGAATGGTATCAGTTATTTTTTTGTTCGTTTGAGCCGCACGGGCGTTAACTTAACATTTATGTTCTCATGCATAAAGAGGCTAAATTAGCCCATCTCGATATACAGAACTAGCTAGACTAGTTGAACTAGCAGATTGATTCTAAGCTTTTTACAACCCCTGCTTGCCAATACCTAGTCAAGACTTTTTCTTTGGAAATAAATCTACCGAAATTAAATGCATCTTAAGAATTACCACATTATAAACATATCCCTACTTTAGTAAAAAAATAAAAATAAAAAAAATTCCCAACTAATTAAAATTACAGCGTTTTACATAAAAAAACAAAAAACCGCATGGTTTCAATAACACTTGAATTTAAGCTTATTACTGAAAAATTGTGGCAACAATAACTTACCTAGCGCTGTTAGATCTGCTTTGAAAAAATGAAGGGATGTCAAATCACTGGCAGCAGCTTTCGTCAAGTATGAAAGGGATGGACTGGCCATGGTGACTGTATTGTATTTTTTTATATATAGAAAAAGACGTGAGGGTTCTTAGCCCACATATGCACTAAACTCGAAATCTTAATATCACCTATATAACCTTCACATATTCTCAGGTCTAGGTCTTTTTTTATTTTTTTTTCGAATGAATAGTAAATTATAATGCTGCTAAATACAGAACCCACCTATAAGATAGACTTCCATTTGAAAGAGCAGGGCTGGAAGAACCCCCAAGAACGAAAACGATATTGGGAAAAGACGTCCAAGAATATTACGACTGATTTGGTATTGCTTGGTGGCAGCATTGTTGCCATCTCTCCTGATGAATTTACAATATACGCTGATGCGAGTGAAGCTGGGTATATTCATCTTGTGCATTCTAGCTTTTCAAAGCATTATATCGTAATGAACGACCGCATGTTTCCTCCTCGAACTAATGATGAAATCGGCTGCCGAGTACGTGGGAGCAGGACAAAGATCTTTTTGCTGGTGTTGGTTTTTTTATTTTTGGTTTCTCGGCTAGAAATTCAAACATATGCAACCTCATAACATAAAATTTTAGTATATATTGAACTAGAATATCTAAACATTTTGAGAACCTTGGTAATTGTATTCGCGTCGGTACAGGTTTAACGAAAAAACGAAAATAATACTGATCAAAACTTTGGGCAGAAACAAGCCTTACATGGCGGGAAAATCATATTGTACTATATTAGACTTGGAAATTTTGGGCCGAAAATTCTTGCTTTTGTTCGAGTAAGTGGATTTATAAGCGCTTTTTAGAATATAACTGGTAAAAACTACAAGCCAAGCTTTGGTGACAATAAATTTGTACATATTCTTGAGCCGCACGGCAGTGATAGTGTCCCATGTCTTGACTTCATTCGGCATCAGCATGATAAGTGTCTTTTAAAACAGCACTAATCGCAAACTAAAAATATCAAATTATAATGGTCATTCCATTAAATCGAGCTCTTCTAAGTGATAAAAAGCAAATGCCGCATTTTGCTTCATCCCACCCCGAACACATTATCCTACTAATAGAGCAGATTGAATCGTTTGGTGCAGAGGAGATACGCTACAAGGGTAGGGTATAGCATTACAAGGATTGGCTCAAACTTTATACCAATACAGCTTTACTACAATGCGGAATAATGACTAGTTTTAGAAAATTTCCATAATAAAAGGCCAAAAACATCCCATTGAAACAAAAACAAAAAAACAAAAAACGGCACCACTTTTTTCATATGTTAAAATGCCGACAAGTACACATCAAGGAATCCACCGATGTCGAGAAAGAATTAGTTTACACCGGCTAGTTTTAAAAAACTTCAAGACGATAGTAGCTGGACTAGGTACGACCAAAAGCAATTTTGGGAATATTCTATGCCAACTATAGTATATCATCTGGAGCTATGTGGTTGCGAAGTTGATAGTATTAACCATAATAGTTTCTCTATCGTTACGAAGGCTAATTAATATGGCAAGCGCTACATACAAGACTGGTTAACTCATTACGATCCACATAATTTTTAATTTTTTGTATCATCTTTTAAATAAAAAATAATTATCCTTTTATCTATCAATATTTTGGTTTTTATTTTTAAAAAATTGAGCCGCATAAATGTCTATAAATCTTTGGACGTTGCATGTCGCATCAGATAGAAGGCTTAGCGAATTGAAAGCAATTGCACCCTTTAAGTTTTTTATAACTTATATAATAATTGAGCTTTTAGCGTACAATGCTCTGCAGCGCTAGATTCGCGCGCCCAATAATTCGTGAAACTAGATCAACAGCTACATTATAACTATCAGATATAAGCATTATTACAGCCAATCTTTTTTATTTTAAATATATTTATTAAGTTTTGACCAGTTAACATTCATTAAAAAACCGTGCGTTATCACATAGCTCATTGAGAGTATAGATATCGTGATAGAGTTGACTCGACAAGGGACAGATTCTGATATTATATTAAACCAAAGCCTGATCACATTGCAACGTGGGCATAATGAAATTCAGGCTTTTATATTAAAACTAGAAGCGCTTGGTTGTGAAATGATCCAATTTGATACAACGAAAATGTTGTCGATATGTGCTGTTAATCGATGTGCTTTAAACTTTTTGCAAAGTTATTTACAATATCATTATCATTTAGGATCCTCATACTAGTTCATCTACTAGTACTATTCCTCAAGTGTGATAACGTAAGTTATTTTTTCGGTTTGAAATCTTTTAATTACTATCTAATCATCAAACCAAAAAAGTTATTTTTTAATGGCGTTGATTGTACGGCTGTAACATGTCGGAGATAATTTTTTGGTGTTTCAGATAGGACTTTTTGTTGATACAAACTCCGATCTGACACGCGTTGAAAAAAAAAAATTAATACACTAATGCACTGTACGCCTAAAAAAAAATTTTTTTTTTCCCCTAGACGTTTTTGTGATGAGAAATTTATTTAAGTTTTTTTTTTAATTTTAATTTTTTTTTTTTTTTTCCCTACCACAGTTTATTATTATAATGAGATGTTTGAAGTTCCTGTCAACGACGCTAAAAAATACAGTATCCACGGACCGTACAAAAAGCTAAAAGGAAAATTTATCCGGGTGGAGCAGGAAGAAATCGAACACTATGATTTGAATAATATATATGATACCGCAGTTCATTCTACAAAGATAGTGTCAAGAATACCTATCCAACATAATCAAAGATCTAAAAAACGAAAACATAATGATATAGCTGAAGGAGAGGAGAATGATAAAAATGATGCATATGAATATCATGGACTATTTTCTAATGCAAAGTTCAACAAAGATGGATCAATAAAATCTCGAGAAAAAAAATTAGTAGAAAAATTGGAACCAATACTGGAAAATAGCCCAAGTTATAGAGCTGATTTGTTGTATGATATTCAAATGAATGGATATGAACCCTTACCTCGACCAAAAACTCCACTGAAAGTTGAACATAGTTGCCCGTATACCACCCCAACCAAAACAAAATTTACAAAAAATACTGAAAATATTTTGAAACGAAATTTACATCCAAGTGACAGCCAACGTACTGTATCACTTACTCTATATGACACTGCATTTAAATATAAAAGCACCGCTCAAGTTAATGAAGATAGTTGGCTATTTCGAAGTTTGAGATTACGACATACGCATATTTTATCAACACTTGTTCAACAAGCTATTTTACGAAGAGATTATCCCTTGGCTATGAGAAGCTTTGCATTATTGATTAGATCTCCTAATACTGACATTCGCATGGTTTGGACAATTGGGTTGGAGCTGTTAGTATGGAGAAGAGAACAACAAGCTAAATTATCACCGCCAGATAACCCAGTGACCAAAATTTTACACAATAATGATGATATCCATACATTATCATCATCATCGGGTAATGAAGATGATGAAAAGTTTTTGAACTGGTTAATGGTTAATTGTCCTGCATTGATGCATCGAAGACCAGATTCCAAAAAGCGAGATAGAGCACCACAAATGTTTCCGGCATTAGTTTTGACTAAGCTAAGGCACGCCAATCCAAAGGCGGCGTTGAGTATGATGGAGGAGAAAATGCTAGCGTCACCGTATAATAATGATCCTATTTATGATGCGTATTGTGGGATTGCAACAATGCAACTAATGACTGCTGAACCCGAAGATTCACAAATAAGACGAGAAATGGCTATTAAAGCTAATGAGTATTTCAAAACTTGTATTGAAAAAGGTGGGGTACTACCTCAGGATTTGTTGGATTTCGAAATGGACAAGTTGGTGAAGCGGTTTGACAATAGTGAGGATAGCAGTGATGACGACTTTGATTATTATGAAAAGAATGAACAAGAGAAAGTAGTGAAGAAAAGTAAAGATGATAATGAAAATGGAATTAAAAATGAAAATAAAAATGAACGGTCAGATGTCACTAAAGATGAAAGTGACGGCGATTATGAAGAATTTATTGAAGAAGACCCACAACCCCAAGACATGAAGCCGCAAATATCAAATTCCGATGACTCGGATGACGATTAATTATTTATTACACACTTATTACGATTAAATATTTATTACACATTCATAGAAGATTTTTTAATTTTTTTAAGTAATCAAACTTTTGCATCAATGTACCATAACCACATCATTGCAATAGGTCCAGATAGTACAATGGCAACTCCAACCCTAGAAATCCCCATAGCATTCCATCCACCCACTAAATACATCAACGAAACCACAGAAGCAACCCCGTTAACAAATATTTGAACCATAGATTGAGCATTTGAATCGTATGCTGTAGTATAAACTTGGAAGGTCGCATAATATAATGATACACACAGCAAAAGGTGTATAAACAACCAACCAGCTTTGATAGTTAACGTTTTTGAAGTTGGCATTTCATTCAAACGATTGTATAATGCACGGATAAACGTTAATAATAGAATGACTTGGAAGTTTGGATTGGCATTTTTATAGTATGCTGAAAATAATGCTAGTGTTATCCCTGGGATTATGACTTTTAGTGGCCATTGCTCTACCACGGTTGTTTTATGAGGTGGTGGCTGTTCATTCGGTTTGGCATCTGACATGGTAAAAAATTGAAATAGAATACTGTGTTAATCCGAGTTTGAAAAAAAAAATTTAAAAAGTATTTCAAGTATTAAATAGCGCACCCACCATCCTTATTAGTAGTATACGACTTTTCGAGATCAGATGAAATGATTGGGATTTTTCATCTTCAAGCGGGAACTAACAAGGGAGGGGGGAGGGAAGAGAAAAAAAAAAAAAAGGAGGAATAAATAAATACACAATTAAAATGCTACTCTTTTTTTTATATATGCGTCAAGGGTGAAAAAAAAAAAAAAAAACTACTCTTCTTGAACTTTTTCTTTGCCCTTTGAGTTCTGAGAAGCCAACTGTTTCAATGCTAATTTAATTTCCTTCAAATCATTCGAGAGTTCTGATTGTGATTCAACTAATTGGTTCACAGTTTGTGTCAATGTTTTAATATCACCATTTGATGATTCGTTTTTCTCCAATGATGATGTTTCTTTAGTTGAATCGAATGGTGAGGTTACGACTTTTACATCTGAATCTACAACTGTAGCCCATGTATCTCCAGATAGATTGATTTCTCGAATACCGTTTTCTGTTTCTCGCGCCGGGACACTTGTCCATCCAGTAGGCAATGAAAACCCATAAGGCATGGTAATATCTGATTGTGGAGGTGGTTGCGTTATTGGTGTTAGCCCATTGATTTGACCAGTTGGCTGTGTTGGTGTAGGAGCCAAGTTGGCATTTTGATTCTGGTTTTGCGTTTCCCGACGTGGTGTAGCTTCTGGAACTAATGGCTCAACCACAAGATTGTTATTAGCATTATTATTATTATTGTTATTATTAACGTTAACATTCACAGTAGTTTCTTGTACATTAGGCATAACATTTTGTCGACATGTTGGGCACCTTTGAGATCTTTCCAACCAATTTCTTAAGCACCCATAATGAATGACATGACCACATGCCATTTTTTTAGGAACCAATCTAGCAGGTTGATTATTATCAATCCCCATTTCTTCTCGACAAATGATGCAAATATCTTCCTGCGTATCCAATTCTTGTTGCGTTGCATCAGCAATGGCTCGATCCATTTCTTTTCTCGCTTTTCGGAATCTAACAAAATCCCGGATTCGATGATACAACGCATGACCAGTCAAATAAATATCTCGAACCAAATGCAATGGTGGCACACCCAATCGTAACATTACGGATATAAACTGTCCATAAATTGCCAACCTTACAGTGTCTGAAACACTTTCCAAAAAAAATAATGCAGTTGACTTGGTTTCCCATGTGTCTTCTTGTTCATTTCTATCCAAATACCTTGCCTCCAAAATATTCAATACGAATCTACCTCCAATTGTCGAGGCAGATATGATTAATAATACAAATTCAAACGTAAAAATTAACGAACTACCGGTCGAACTAACACTGTATAATGTTCGATAAAGACATTGCAAAAATAATGTAGTATCCGCAACTAATAACACCCCAATTACTCCCGTCAACCTTGCTTGACTGACGACAGACGGAGGAGTTTGAAATAATAAGTCAACCCGGTCATTTGCAATCCAATGGAATACTCTAAAAAACATTAAAATAGAAAATAACAAGAAAAACGAATAGCTGAAACTATCTCTGAATATTGTCACTGCCATTCCTGTCTCGGTCAATGCATACCATACTTTCTCTTGCAAGTGTTCCAGCTCCAGCGCCCTTAATTCTCCAAAAAACAACAACTGCATTGCTTTACCAAAAACTAACGTGATAACCAAAATCATATTCACCAGAATTATTTTGGATCCGCCAGATTGTGAAATTGCCACACAAGCGGAGTAGAAATTGGGCCGTTCAATGAGAGCTTTGAGAACCACCCCAACCATTAATAGCGCACTGGCTACTATATATGTTAAAAATCCAATTTTTGTTGGAATACGTATTAGTGCCATTTGTTTGTTAGTTATGCATGTCAAAGTGAGGATAAACAGTAGAAGTATATATATATATATATATGGGGGGGAGGATATCGGAATTTATTAATACATGAGCTATGGGAATGATGATGTGTATTGAAAATATGTTGGGAGTATTGAAGCTAAAAGGGGAAAACAAGTTTTGAGGCGCATATAGTTAAAAATTATTGTGCGCGGCAACATACAAGCCGCATCGATTATTTATGTTTCATATCTAGACCTTTTCTACTTGTGATAAAGCTCTTCGCTCTTTAAATCGAATGAAAAACACCAAAATCATCGATAATAATAAAAAGGCAAAAGCAGCCCAGCTCATACCAGTAGCCCTAGACCCCTTTTCAGCATGCAAAACAGTAGCACTTGCAGCCGATGCAACATCACTAACGGTGTTACAAGCAACTTCAATCCAAATAGCACCAACGCACCAACTACAGAATGATAAAACTGTAGTGGCGAAGCTAATTTTTTGGGCTAGCTGAAATTTTGGTAGATTTTCAGAAGATGAGTATAAAGTACTGAACATGGCAATAATGAGGAAGATTAAAGTTAGGACAATAAAGTATGGATTAACTGAATCAGAACTAAATTTTGTAGCCAGTGCTAATGGGTCAACAATAGCTGCCTTGTTTTCCTTGTTGGAGATCTGTAATGGAACAAATTGCTTCAATGATGTAGTGTTGTACCGTGGCGAACAAACCAAATCATGTTGTTTCCCGGTACCTGCGCAGATGCCCAAAAATCCTGCATAAATTTCCATTTGCGCATATTCAGTAGCATTGTTGCTTTTGTATGATTTGGCGATTGATTTAAAAAAATCACTTTTTTGATTATAAGAATATTTGATAAGATAAACACTTGAGAATGTAGATGCGTCACCAATACAGGATAAGAACAAAAAGGTTAGTAAAAAAATGGTGATGAACATGAATAAAAACACGAAAAATCGTGGCAACTTTGAAATATACCCTAAACCGAATTTGAACATTGTTTTTTGTTTTTTCCTACTATTAGTAATTAACTGTCTGATTATTTATTATTGTTAATAGTTAATAAAAAATATATGCTGGAAATTTTGAATGCTTTATATACACTTTGAAAGAAATAATGCGGAATAATGCAAATTGAAACTGTTACTGTGCGGCTTATGATTTGCGGCTATTAGCCACGCGCAACCTTTTTGAGGCATCTGTTTGATACACTAGTAGCTAAGATCACGATCATGATTAATATAAAATCGCGCGCTATAGTATACACACACAAACCAAACCAAAAAAAACTTCATGTGGTATTAGAATCACTGATACAACTAAACCAAACTAGTTGCTTCAGAAATTTTTTAAAACAAAAAGAAAAACAACAACACCAATTCTAATAAATTGAGGCTAAATCAAATGATTTTCTCCAATGAGGACCCCAACGTTTGATAGCCACGATGGTAGCAAACGCCATTACTGACCCAATTGCTAGCATTGTATACAACCATCCAAACCCCATTGCCTTTTGTAATGGTTCAGCTACAAATGTGGCAATGGCTGCCAATGTCATACGCAATAAGTTGTTTAGTGCCACTGCAGAAGAACCTCGCCCTGGTAATGTATCAACTAAATAGGTCATGGTATTACCAAAAATGACCATGGATGCCACACCAAAGAGGAAAGATCCAACTAATGGCGCAAACCAAAACACTTTGGCATTGGCACACCACCCAAATATTAACAACGCAATTGGGAATAAAGCACTAGCAGCATAAACATTTTCTGCAATACGAGCTTCGGAGATTTCAACCCCATTTTTGGCTATTGATCGTTTCAAAATATGATCAGACCACCGTCCATTAACAAGCGATGCAATAACATATCCAACAGAATTGGGGATATACATCAACCCCACAATGATACTGCTAAAATTGTATGGTGAATTGGAGTATAATGATTCCAGGCCTATATTCATAAAATATAAAGCGAAAAAACAGTATGAACTATAAATGATTGCCAATGGAACCGGCGGAAATTTCAAGAACTTTAAAGTCCTAACAGGGTGGAAAGCAATTCGTGATATTTTTTCTTTTAACGTCTTTGGTTCCTCTGGCGCTAATTTGGCCATTTTTTCACTTTGAGTTGTTTCATGTCTAACTAGTTCGTTATTCTGACCATTATAATAAGCTAACCGTTTTTGATCTCTTAAGGTTTCAGGAAACCCGAATAAAACTAATAGTAACGTAAACACCCCAATGATTACCAAAAACCACTGAGTGCCCCTCCACCCCCACTTAGCAGTGATTAACCCACCAAAAATAGGTGCTAATAATGGCCCACATAACGGACCCAGGTAATAGTATCCAATAGCTCGACTTCGTTCTGTTGAAACAAACAAATCACTAATTGATCCTGCACCAACACTTTGAACACTTGAACTTGCTGCACCACTAAGAATTCGGAATGCCATCAACATACCAATACTGGTACTTAATGCACATCCTATCGTAAACCCAACAAATAATGTAAAACTGACCACATAAACCGTTCTTCTCCCATAAAACTCACTAATAGCTGACCACCATAACGGGAAAATACCTAGCGATAATGTATAAACACCATATGATATATTGACTACATTATTGGTAGTATTTAAACTTTGTGATACATCTTGCATCGCTGGTAAGAAAATCGACCCGCCCATAGGTGCGATCAGGGCACTGAATGCAACAATAAACACCAGAAACCATTTCATAGCCGGCGAATGTGCCCTTGCGTCGATTCTTTCTTTTGAAATCACCAAGAATGCTAAGAAGCCCCGTCGTTCATTTTTATTAAGAACGTACCCTGTGTGATTTTGACTACCTTCAATATCAGAAGCCGCACTATCATTGGTAGCGGGGATTCCGATATTTGAGTTTTTGTTTGCGTTTGCATTTTGAACCTCGGCCTGTTGGACCAGAGGTGTAGGGTCCTCCATCTTTTCTTCGTGGTCCATTATTGTCCCTATTTTTGTTATTAATATTTTTCGGTTCAGCAATTACGATGACAATAGGATTCCAAATATTATCAAGGGTAAAATGCGGATTCATTTTTCCTTTTATATCAAACTTGTAAGTGAGCCTTTTAAAACTTGGAGAAAGTTTTGTTCTAAAACGGACTCCGCACTTGAAAAAAAAAATTGTTGGAGAAAACGGCATAGAGTATAGGTATAAATAGGCCAAGCCGGAACTTAATGTCAACCGACAGCGCGGTTATCATTCAAATTAATTTTTAAGCTTCAACATTTAAGTAAAGCTGGACATATTAAAGAATGCTGCTACAGAAACAGGTTTAGTTTATAGTACTTAAAGTTACGCACCAAAAACTTAAGCTGTGAACAGTGGTAGGACTTGAAAAATAAAAAAAATAAAATATTAAAAAAAAATAAAAAAAGCTGCTGACCAACGATCACGTTCAAAGAAAAAGATTTCCTATAAATTATTTTAATTCTTATTCTTTTTTACAACCAATCAACAATAAAAATATAAAACAAAAAAACATAATAAAAAAAAAACAACACCATCATGTCAAGAGCCCATGAAGCGATTGATAACGCTACGACTTCTGGTTCCTTCGCAGTTCCGATACAAATCTTAAGAGCTACTAGTGCAGTTATTTTCTGTCTAGTATCTTCGATATGGTATATTGAAGCTTTGAGAATTTTAAACGCTAACGTATTCCAGTGTCCATTTTACACAATTACTTGGATGGCCAATTAAATTTGTAAATCCAACGCTGTACCATACTTGGATCGATCTAACTAAGCAAAGTTTTGGGATCTATCTAATAGCTAGCATCCAAATATGGACCCCAGTCACAGTGTCAATCCATGGTGATAAATCGATGGAAGGGGTTTTTTCTAAGGATCAAGACGATAATTTAACCACCAAAATTAATGCTAAAGCAGTTTTAATGTCGAACCATCAACTGTACATTGACTGGGCTTACATGTGGTGGGTGGCGTTCACTGCACGTATGCATGGCGGCCTTTTCATTATATTAAAGGCATCATTAAAGAATTTGCCGATTTGGGGATGGGGTATGCAATTCTTTAGATTTATTTTTTTATCTAGAAAATGGCAAAGCGATGAGCATGTATTAAAAAAAGGATTGGAACGTTTAACAACTGATGAAAAAGAATGGCCAACATGGTTGGTATTGTTCCCAGAAGGTACCACAATGAGCAAAAATGGTAAAATTAAAAGCGAATCATGGGCCAAGAAAGCTGATTTACAAACCACCAAACACACATTACTACCTCGAGCTAGAGGATTAAGATATTCATTAATGGAATTGGATAAAACTACCGAGTATTTGTATGATGTTACCATTCACTATGGAGGTGTTCCAGTTGAAGAATTTGGAGAAAATTTTTTTACGTTAAGAGCCATGTATTTACGGGGCCAATATCCAAAAAATTCCAGCATGTACTGGAGACGATTTGAAATTTCTAAAATCCCTTATAATGACGAGAAGGAATTTGAAACATGGATCCAAGCCAGATGGTATGAAAAAGATGATTTGTTGGATCAATTTATTACTACTGGCCGATGGACCGACAACGAACAATTTGAACCGGTGGTTGTACCAATTAAGTTAAGAAGTTGGTTGGAATTGTTCCAAATTTACTCTGTTCCATTGAATGTGGTATTAATTGGCTCGTTGATGTGGAATCATTTGTTGCCATTGTTGGGATTGCGATGATCAAATTTTTTTAGAGTCTCGGTGATATTCCGAACGTTTTTTGTTTTTTTTTTTATTTTTGTTTTTTTATATATTACCCCCTTTAATTTTACAATATATATATATATATATATAGATACCTGGTTTTTTGGGGTTTATTGTGTAAAGTTTATAAAATACCAATTAATTTTCCACTCTTTTAATATACTTGAGTTTAATAAATGAATCTCTTAAAGTTTTTGGTCGCGGTGGCCTCTGCGTTGTCTAGTGTTTCAGCCGCACAGGATGCTGACACCATCCACCAACAACCAGACATGGTTGACGTTTATACTTTGTTCGCCGTAATGGAAAATCCAGGGTCTAGTTGGGATAATTGGTCTGTTTCTGTTGAGAATAAAGAAGACCAAGATGGGTCTCGATATATGATAGCACGACCCAAGATTAGTAGAGGTAATCAATTTTTTGTCAACAAACAAGGCAACTTAACTCCATTGACCAAAAACAAAGTGCAACATCGAACTTTAGAGGATAAAAGAAATATGTGGGCATTTGCAGCCGATGATAACGAAGCTGATAAATCCGGTGGCAGCTTTGCAGGTTATGAGAACCGCTTCATGGTCAGTACTGACAGCGATCAAACTAAAAACTTTTTTATTTGCGCAAAAGGGGACAGTAGATTCCCAACCATTTATCGAAGTAATGACGGATCAATGGAAGATTGTGAAAAGATCCAGCAATTTAAAATGGATAAAGTTGACACTGTTGATCTGAACAGGGCCCAAAAAAAACAGGGCCAAGATATTTTTGGAAATTTGTTAGATCCATTAAAAGACATGGCACAATTTTGATACACAAAAAGTATATATATATTAGGAATAAATTATAAATGCTCTTTAACCCAAGTTGAAACTTGTCTGATTACTTGTTCAGGTTTATCACCTACTAAAGATTCCGGATAATCGCCAGGGACAGCAAATCCATGTGGTAGTGGAGTTGAATGGCCCTCGCCAAAAGTAAGTCTATCAAATTTAACATGACGTTCTTGTAATTGTGTAACCCCCCCTTGAATCAAAGAATCAGAGAATAATTCATCTTGATCATTAGTCACCAACATTAATGGTTTGGCAACTGAGTTGAAATCTTGTTCGACTACTAATGACGGATGAACCGATACACCACAGCAAATAAAATCTTCATCACTACTCCATTCATTAGATTTGACATCTTCTAATAAATGTAATACATATCTGCCCCCAAATGAATATCCAACCACAGCGACATTGTGAGGTTTGTATACTTGTACAATTTCCGCAACAGTAGTTGCCAGCTGGGGGTACGTTCTTTCAAAAGTATGTTTGGCAAGCCACATTTCATCAAGAAATCCTTTAATTGTACCTGCTGCTCTCAACTTGATTCTTTCTAATAGAGATTCTGGCACCTCTTCTTCCAAAGTGGCACCTTGAGTAGGAATTGGATCCCCATCGAACATGTCAGGAACAATCACAGGGATCCCTAGCTGCCGGCTATAGCTATCTGCCAATGCCAGGTTATTTTCGCTTGACAATCCTAATGAATTGGTTAATAAAATTAATAATTTACGGTTTTCTTTGTTAGTTGGCGATTGAGTGACATAAACTTCGGTATTCGATTGTGATAGTACAAATCTCTGACCACTAACGCGGTCTTTGGCTGGTGGTTGTGGTAAATCTTTTGCAGGGGGCGTAGGAGGGGATTCTTCTGATTCTGGTTCTGAAACTGGGGCTGAGGCTGAGGGTGGATTTGGGGCTGGTGGAGCCGACCCAGATAGTTCTTCATTTTGTTCATTTCGTTCTGATTTTTCAGCTTCTTGAGCTAGCTGTGTCTGTTTATCATCCTTAGGACTACTCTCCTCATCGATCTCCACATCCTCTAACACTACATCTTCATTGCTGTCGTCGCGTTTTTGTTTATCTTCAGAACCACTCATACTCGTTGTTGCAAATAATTAAACACATCACCAGAAAATAAATGAATATAGTATAAACCCAAATAACCTCCCAACCCGCGCTTCACCCCCACCATTGGAAACTTTTAAAAAACGTTTTTTTTTTTTTATTAGTACATGAAGTTAAAATATAAAATTTAAACCTACAAATTAAAAAAAAAAATCAATATGTTAAAAATGCATTCACAATCTATGTAACTGTCAAAAAATATTTTATAAAATTTATTTTCAAATTAATATACTTATTCCAATGAGGCAGCACCAGTGATAATATCGACCAATTCGTTGGTAATAACGGCTTGACGAGTTCGGTTATATAAAATAGAGTATTTACCAATCATGTCATTAGCATTCTTGGAAGCATTGTCCATAGCATTTCGTCGGGCAGAGATTTCAGCAGCATGACCTTCAGCCAAACCCCACAGAATGTAATTTGCCAATTGGAATTCACTCAAGTTTTGGATAACTTCATCTTCAATTTCAAAGGTACCGTATTTTGGAGAGTTTTCGATTTGGGCGGCCTTGAAAGCTTCCAAAGTAGTTGGTTCGAAAGAAACACCAGAAAGAAATTTGTTATACAAAACTTCCACTTGATCATATTCACCTTCCAATTTACAAATCTTGTCAGCAATCAAAGCGGCTTCGTTGAAAGTTGGAGCTTGTTTGCCAATTGAAGAGAAACTCATGACCATATTTTCTGGATAAGCTCGAGACAATTGTGCCTTGACCTTTTCACCAACAGCAACGATATCAGTTTCTGGCATTTCAGCAATTTTACGTTTAGCATATCGAGAAATTTGAGAGTGAATGGAACCACACAACCCCTTGTCGGAAGACATAACAATTAACAATTTCTTGGATGGAGTTTCTGGGATTTGAGTTTCGGCCTTGTCAAAGACTTCTTTTTGTGTAGTACCGTAAGATCGTGAAACTTGCATGGCTCGTTGAGCTTTATTTAATCGAGTTGAAGCAACAATTTTCATCGTTTTGGTAATCTTTTCAATGTTCTTAATACTCTTTAGACGACCTTCAATTTCTCGTAAGGTGGCATAGGATCGAGCAGCGGAAACCCGGCTGGAACCAGCAACAGCAGATCGAAGGGCAAACATGGTTGGGTTTTAGTGAAAAACAGTTGTTTGTCGTATGGAAAAAGAGGTGGAAAAAAAAAAATTTAAAAATTTTGACAATAGGAATTTTTTTTCAGCGCTGTAATTGGGAATTTTGGGTGGTTTAGTTGTGGAAAAGGCACTCCCAATTTGGATTATGATTGGTTAGAGGAGGTTTCAAAGCTTACCGGATCGGAGGGCAATGCAGAACTGGCCTGCAATGTCAACAATTTTTTGAACAGTACTTCACTTATTTTGTCGGAGGGTCGGAGGCTACATAAAAGGTGTTACCCGGTGTTTTTTTTTTAGATCTTCGTTTTTTTATTTTTGTTTATTTTGCCACTCCTAAAAAAACCTAAAGATTAAAAACATTATTGACAAAAAACCAAATTATGAGCTCCATGGCTCTGAAGTTCACTTCTTTACTGGTACGAACTGTGTCCAAACCAATCGCCAATGGTATAAAAGCGCAGGCAAAACAACATCCACGATTTAGAAAAGTATGCATTGGATTTGCACAATTTTTGCACCGTACTGATATAAAAATGAGAATGTCGTTACTGGGGGACAAAAATGTTAAAGTGCGGCCATTGAACGATGCCAAGGCTATTGATAACGGAGCCACGGTTTTATCTGAATCTTTCATCTTTACAGTAGCTGGGGGATTGATTTTATTTGAAAGTTTCAGATCAAGAAAAAAAGAAAATGCTAGACGAGAAGGGGTCGCTGATGATATTAGAGCGTTACAAGGAGAAATCGAATGGTTAAAAGAGCTGCTGGAAAAAAACGGAACAATAAAAAATGGTGAATGCTATAAGTTACCTGAAGATATTCAACCCACCATTATCAAAGATAATCTAATAAAGAACAATAGTCCTAAAGTTAAAAAAGATCAGGATTCTAAGAATGTACTAACAAATAATGCGCCGCGCGGGGAGAGTTGATATCTGATTCTCTATCAGATTTATTTCTGAAAACATGGATTGTGCGGCTCATAATAGAAATTTTTGCATAAATATAATATTCATAATCTCATCTCAATTTATTTATTTTCAGTATTTTTTTTTGTACAATATATTATTTATAATATTTAGAAGGAACAAATGGCATCTTGACAACTTTAGCATCTCTGAATTTACCTCGAATTTTGACCAACAGTTCGGTTTCCTTTTTGGCGTTTGGCCGTGGTAAATAAGCCATAGCGATATTCTTCTTTAAGGTTGGGGACATTGAGCCTGAGGTAATAACACCAATTGGTGTAGTCTTGTCATCCTTAGCATAAACTTCAGTACCATCTCTAGCAGCAGGACCAGTAGAAATCAAACCACATCGGACTTTTTCAGTCTTTTCAGCAATTTGCTTCAGGATGATGTCAGCACCATTGAAGGCACCAGGAGTTCGTCGTGCTTTACCAACAACCCAAGTCAATCCAGCTTCAACTGGAGAGATTGATTCGCTCAATTCGTGGCCATATAAACACATACCAGCTTCTAACCGTAAAGAATCTCGAGCAGCTAACCCAACTGGCTTAACGGCGTCGGAGGCATCCATCAATGCTCTTGGGAATTGCAAAGCAGTGGCATCATTAGTGATTGAGACTTCGAAACCATCTTCACCAGTGTAACCACCTCGTGCAACATGATATTTATCACCTAACAAATCAACATACGCACTTTGGCCGAATTTAATAGTCTTCAAGTCAAAGTTGGTCAATTTTTGTAGAGCTTCAGCAGCTTGTGGACCTTGTAAAGCAACTAACCCCCCAGTGATAGTTTCTCGCTTTACACTGCCTTGGCCAAATTCTTCGAGAGAAGATTCAAAGAATTTCAAGTCTTTTTCTCGACAGCCAGCGTTAGTAACAACATAAAAATCATCTTCTCCGTGCTTGGTAATGATAGTGTCATCAATAATACCACCTTGTTTGTTCAACAAAACTGACAAAGTAGAAGTCATTGGTTTCAAGGATTCCAAATCCGCTGGGGTGATTTGTTGTAACATCTTCGTGGCACCAGCACCGCTGAATTTGTGTTGGAACATGTGGGAGACATCGAATAAACCAGCCCTTTCTCGAGTCCAGTTGTGTGATTCAATGTGAGTCTGACCCTTATATAGAACTGGCATCTCAAAACCAGCATATGGAACCATTTGACCACCTTGTTCGACGTGGAAATCGTACAATGCAGTTCTGCCAAGTTTTTCGCCAGACGAATAAAACCGTCTCAAAGTTGAAGAGTTTTTGGATAATCGAAGCATTGTTTTATTTGATGTGGATGAAAAGGTGGAAAGTGAGAATATAAAATAAAAAAACGTGGGAACAATTTAATACTTATATGGGTGATTTTTTAGGGCTTATATATATATTGGGGGATGGTTGGTTCAACTCGGGAAAAGTCACTGAGTCAAGAATTTTTGTCTATTAAAAAAAGTGGTGCGCATGTTAACGTTGGTGATTTTTTTGTTGTTGTTCTAGGCCTGGGCGGGTTTGGAAAGAAAAAAAGTATCAGCACCCGGGTTCAGGCTTTAAAGCTTACATGGTTTATGTTGCGCAGTAATGATATAAAAAAATTAGTAGTGCGGGCAGATGCGATAATAGGTTCTTAGCCCGTCAGAAATACAAAATATATTCTTCTTCTTCAATTGATAGGTGTTTGAATGACGGTAAAATACTCTCGAAGTATTTTTGCTGTTAATTTTTTTTTTTTCTCTCAGCAGGCTTATCTAACGAACTTACAATAAACATACTAGATCTAGTCCTGAATTGCTGCTGCCCTTGATATTTATTAAACTAGAAAGCTTCTCCGCTTTACTTTCAAGCTTAAACGCTTAGTATAACTTAGTCTGCAGCTTATAGTATATTTGGGAGTGCCAAAAACTTCTCCCCAGCTTACTCCGGGGAATAAGATAAGTTTACGGGGATGGGGAGAACTATGAAAAAGCCGCATCATTCGTATTGTTCGACTAAATATATCTCATAAGCTGCATGAAGTAATCTTATTTAAAGACCAATAACCTTTTATTTATTCATTTTCGTAAGAATTTAAGCTTGTAATGTTAAGGTCTTACTATTATTGAATAAGAAACACCACCTACAGCTATATTTAGTTAAAAGTTATATCCGGACCTTTATTATTTAAGTTTATACGTACACATGAAAACTCATATTAATGAGGTCTGGATATTCTCTGTGCTTTAGTTACCATTCAGTAAAACCCGTGAACGCTGCTCTAACGTGTGGATTGGGGGTTATTGGTAGTCCATTAGTATGTATAACAGGGTATTTGTCTATTAACTATTGTTTTAAAAAGTAGAATGTGGGGTTAACTGGGGCTAGCAAAGATGTTACCCGGAAGCTGACCATAGCAATCGTAACAACAATTATTTTTTTCCTCTCTACAAATTTTCCCTCCCTCAAATACCACAAAGTGCCGCCAGAAATGAATTGAAACAAATGGCTATCAAATGTACCTGAAGATTGATCAATAATTTGGTATCAGAGAAATCAAAATATAATTATGACAATTTCCTCATTAGGGATGTTAGTATACACAATCCAAATTGGCGGGATGGGCTAATGCCCCCTTTTAATCAGCTATAAAAAAAAAATGTTACGCCATAAATTGAATGGCTGGTAAGGACAAATCACGACACAGCGAAACAGCCGTGGCAAGCGTTGGGACCAAAAAAATAAAAATTTGTTTAGGGAAAAATAAGAAAAAGATTATCACCATTTTTCAACTTCACCCAAACCACTCGACACTTCTTGTTTTTTTTTTTGTTTTTCTTTAAAAATGTCCGGAGGCAAAGGAGGAAAAGGTAAAGGAAAGTCAGCATCTGCACCAAAATCACAGACCGCATCTTCTCGAGCCGGTCTACAATTTCCTGTGGGTCGGATTAAAAGATATTTAAAGAAAAAGGCTCAAGGTAAAACGCGTATTGGTAACACGGCTGCTATTTATTTAGCAGCGACTTTAGAATATTTATCTGCAGAATTACTTGAATTAGCTGGGTATGTATATTATATTTCTAACGTGAAGAACTAACTTTTTTAGAAATGCTGCTAAAGATTTGAAACTAAAGCGAATTAACCCCCGGCATTTGCTTATGAGCATTCGTTCTGATTCCGAATTAGACGAGTTAGTTAATGCCACAATTGCCTTTGGTGGTGTTTTACCTCATATCAATAAGGCTTTGTTGTTGAAGGTGGAAAAGAAGAAGGGAGGTGCTCCAAAGAAGAGTGCCTAATGTGTTTCCATGCTGAGAATATATGTCAAGCTGGGTTGGACCTTTATATTTTTGTTTTCCTTGGAATAGTCGTGAGGGTCTTGTAATTCTAATTTATTATTCTTAATTTATTATTTTCCAAATTTTTAAAGGATCTATTATATGTTATCCTGTGATCTTCTTATCATCACATTTCGTTCTAGCATTAAATTGGATTTTAGCAATAACTGAAAATTGGGATGCGGATTCTTGTAGTAATACCCGTCAGCAATTCTTTCATGCGCCTAATGAAGTATTTAGATTACCTAGTTCAATGAGCACTTGCAGGAAGTAACTACTTCCTAAATGTATCCTCCAATTCTCATATTTGAAAGCTTCAATTAGGTATTTGTTTAAATTATGCCACCATATTTACTGCAATACAATCAGACGTGAAAAACGGATTTTGTTCTAGGGTATAGATTATCTTTATTTTGGTCTCGAAAGATAGCATTGACTCTAAAGGACTCAAAGGAGCAAGCCTTTGTTTATAATGTTGAGGTTCATAGAAAACTATAGCTTTCTCTAGTCTCTTGCAGTGGGGGCTATCCCAATATTCTCCAATTCATCATATCGGTTATAACTTCATTATACGCGCAATATATTGAACTCCAGATAGATTAAATTTGATTGTAAATTTCTAGGGTTCCGCCGTTAAAATAAGCACTTAAAGATTAAGGCTAATGTTATATGATAACATCACAATCGTTACGGCACCAAGTCAAAAAAAAAAAAGTTTAAGGGATAAATACCTATAGTCAAATTTTTTTGAAGTGGCAAAAATTAGATCTGATAACTTTTTTATGTATTCGCCTAACCGCATGCATATATCAGCATCAACGAGGTGGGACTGACTAACTGCATCACTGAAACATCTGATAATCTAATATCCGGATGTACGTAAAGCAACATCATTAATGCTTTACCGATCCGAAATTTTCGGACCGGACCTATCTCGTGGGTAATCATTGATAAACACAAAGTATAAATAAACAGTATTTCCCTCCCTTGATTTATTTTATACTTTTCTTATAAATACTACCACCGAAAATGCAAGAATTAAATACACAACAAGTACCAAAGGAACAAATCTTGTTCAATCACTTCCAATCTCTACCAAAAGAGGAACTTGACTCTATTAGAGGCAACCCAGATGCTGTATTGGATGCATTGAACAAATATTGCACTGGTACTGAAGGTGTTTTTTTCATGAATGTTGGTACAAACAAAGGTGATTACATTGTTGAAATAATCAAACAAAAACAACCAAAGGTTGCAGTTGAGTTAGGAGGTTACATGGGCTTCTCTGCTTTATTGTTCGGTAAATCTTTACCAAAAGGAAGCAAATATTTCTCATTTGAGGTCAATGAAGAGTTTGCCAAGGTTATTAGATTCTTTGTGGATCTAGCTGGATTGTCAAACGTTGTTGAAGTTATTGTTGGTTCAGCTAGTCAAACCTTGCCTGAATTTTCCAAAAAATACAATCATGTTGACTTTGTTTTCTTGGACCACTGGAAAGATTTGTATGTGCCAGATTTACGAGTCTTGGAAAGTTTGAAACTTATCAATGAAGGAACCATCATTGCGGCTGATAATTGTAAGACACCAGGCGCACCTGAATACTTGAAATACGTCAAAGGTGACTACGAGTATAAAAAATCAGTCTGTGATAGCGAAAACCCGTCCGGGAAAGAATTTCCGGGTGATCCAAAGCTTATTTACGACTCTCAGTTAAGTGAAGAATTTGAATTTGGATCCACCGGTGTATTCGACCAAGTTGATGTAACTGTGTGTTTAGAGCATAAGTAAGACCATATCAGTATGAAGCTATAGCCAATACTTCACATATTTTGTACTGTAAATTAATATATATTTACAAATTTATCCGGATACCGTGGTGAATATAAAGATACAGGTAAAATTTTCTATAACAGTCTATATTAGTTTCCTCCCCCCCCCCTTCCCTCTCCCCTAAAGCCTATTTCAGGATAAATCAAGTTTAGCCAATAATTTTTCTCAATTGATAACTTACCTCTACAATATACCCTTAAAAATAGCCACGGTACACTATTACTATTTAAACTCGCTGGGAAAGGTTGACATGAAGATGTCTGAGAGTCATAAACAACGGTCTGATTATACGACTTTATCAAAGGAACAGCGGCTGATCCATCATTTCGAATTAATGCCAACAAAAAGGCAAAATCTGATCAGAAACAACCCAGAACGTGTCTTACAAATGTTGCAAAATTATTCAGACACTATTGATCATTGTAAAAATGTTGGTATGGTCAAAGGGTTATATATGAGAACCTTGATCAAACTGTAAAAGCCTTCAATTAGTATAGAGCTCGGCACTTATATAGGGTTTAGTGCTATCTTGTTTGCATCGTCATTGCCAGAGGAAGCAAAACTTTTTTCTATTGAATCAAGCCCCCAAATATGCACAAATTGCGCAGTATTTTATTGATTTGGCAGGGTTGGCCCACAAAGTTTAGATAATTATAGGAAAAGCGTGTGAAAAACTGCCACGGTTTCAAAGAACTACTAGTCCAGCAGTAGATTTTGTTTTCCTCGATCATTGCAAACACTACTACCTTCCTGACCTGCGAATACTAGAATCGCTAAAAATTATCACACCAGGTACACTAGTTATTGCTGATAATATTACCAAACCTGGTGCACCAGATTATTCACCATAAAAGTCAAAGGTTCGCATCGGTACAAGGAACAGTGTTGTTTGAATCCAAATCCAAATCCAAATAGTATATAGTTTAAGGGCGATCCATCAATCACTTATAATTCGTTTGCCTCTGATATTCTAGAAGGAGATACTATGGAGGTTACTAGGTGCATTCAAACTTACAGCATACGTGATGGTGAGTGTGAACCATCGAACCTTGATGCCCAAAAGTAAATAAAACAGAAAATAAATTAGTTTCTTAGAAAAAAAAATTTGTCCCACTCAGCCTAAATAATAAGATACTACCGTATTTAGTTTTCGAAAAAGGTCTAATGTAGGATTAAATTTTATCAAAGAATAGATCTGCAACTTGTGATGGGGTACCTATAGAGAAAAGTTTTAACGCCGCATAGACAACGTCAAGGGTTACCCGGCAGTAGAAACGCGTTCTATAAAACTAAAATAAAACAATCAGTGAGGGCGAAAAACTTTTGGAACACAGAAAAAAGAAAAAAAGCGCCACAGATTTAAGCTTAGTTAGCCCGTATTACTCCCAATGGTATAGAAAAATTTCACGGATTTTTGCCTCATCACCTTCTTCAACACCTCTAAATTTTACTCAACACACAAAAAAAAAAAAAAAAAAAAAACGATAAACCAACCATATCTCCAACAGCCAACACTTTTTTTTTAATCTAAATAAGTTTACTGTTTGAAATAACCGCCTCTCTTGACTTCAAAGAACAATGAGTGGCATGCAGTTTCCATATTCCAGCGCACCGTTGCGTACGGTCAAGGAAGTAAGTTTGACTATCTTGAAATGACGATTACTAACAAAATTCCAAAGGTTCAATTTGGTTTATTGTCTCCTGAAGAAGTGAAAGAATTCAGTGTGGCAAAAATTGAATATCCAGAAACCATGGATGAAACTAACCAACGTCCTCGTATTGGTGGGTTGAACGATCCAAGGTTAGGGTCTATTGATCGAAATTTCAAGTGTCAAACGGTAAGTATTATTAGCATATGAAGTAACTAACGTAAAACAGTGTGGTGAAGGGATGTCTGATTGCCCCGGACATTTTGGTCATATTGAATTAGCCAAACCAGTCTTTCATGTTGGGTTTATCACAAAGGTCAAGAAAATCTGCGAATCGATCTGTTTCCACTGCGGTAAGTTGTTATTAGATGAAAGTGATCCAAAATTTGCGCGTGCAGTCAAAATGAGAGACCATAAGAAGCGATTCAATGAAGTTTGGGCCTTGTGCAAACCGAAGATGGAATGTGAATCTGATCCAGTCGGCGATGAAGATGATGGAACTAAGAAGCATGGCGGGTGTGGTAATAAACAACCATCGATTAGACGAGATGGGTTGAAATTAACTGGTACGTGGAAACGAGATAAAAATGATGATAGTGATCAACCAGAAAAACGAATTTTGACCCCAACAGAAATCTTGAATGTTGTTAAGCATATCAGTCATGAAGATATGGTCAAACTAGGGTTAAACGAAGACTATTCCCGTCCAGAGTGGTTAATTTTAACAGTTTTGCCAGTTCCACCACCACCAGTACGACCAAGTATTGCAATTAATGATACTGCCAGAGGGGAAGATGATTTGACATATAAATTGGCAGATATTTTGAAGGCTAATGGTAACGTACAACGATGCGAACAAGAGGGTGCACCTGCGCACGTGGTTAACGAATTCGAATCATTATTACAGTATCATGTTGCTACTTATATGGATAATGATATTGCCGGTCAACCACAAGCATTGCAAAAATCTGGCCGTCCAGTCAAAGCTATTCGAGCCCGATTAAAAGGTAAAGAGGGTCGATTGAGAGGGAATTTGATGGGGAAGCGTGTGGATTTCTCTGCTCGTACAGTCATTACTGGTGATCCTAATTTAGAATTGGATCAAGTGGGTGTTCCAAAATCGATTGCAAGAACTTTAACATATCCAGAAATTGTCACGCCATATAATATTCATTACATGACTGAATTAGTCCGAAATGGTCCCAATGAACATCCGGGGGCTAAATATATTATTAGAGATACTGGTGAGCGTATCGATTTGAGATATCATAAAAGAGCAGGGGATATTGCATTACAATATGGATGGAAAGTTGAGCGACATATTCAAGATGATGATCCAGTTTTGTTCAATCGTCAACCTTCTCTGCACAAAATGAGTATGATGGCACATAGAGTTAAAGTCATGCCCTATTCTACTTTTAGATTGAACTTGTCTGTTACCTCACCTTATAACGCTGATTTTGACGGTGATGAAATGAATCTTCACGTTCCTCAATCTGCAGAATCTCGGGCAGAATTGAGTCAGTTATGTATGGTTCCTTTACAAATCGTTTCCGCGCAAAGTAACAAACCTGTCATGGGTATCGTCCAAGACACATTATGTGGTATTAGAAAACTAACAATGCGTGATGAATTTTTGGAATATGATGAAGTCATGAATATGTTATATTGGATTCCAACGTGGGACGGTAAAATACCGATCCCAGCAATCATTCGCCCTAAACCACTATGGACAGGTAAGCAATTAGTTTCGATGTGTATTCCGGATGGTATTAATTTGAAACGAGTTGATGAAGATAAAACTTTGGCAAATCCTACTGATGATGGTATGTTGATTCACAAGGGTGAAATTATGTCCGGGGTTGTCAATAAAAAGACTGTTGGTGCCACCAGTGGTGGTCTAGTCCATACAATTTTTAGAGAGAAAGGCTCACAGGTTGCATGTAATTTCTTTGGTGAGATTCAAAAAGTTGTCAACTATTGGCTGTTCCATAATAGTTTTAGTATTGGTATTGGTGATACTATTGCTGATACTGGTACAATGCACACCGTTTCTAATTTCATTGCTGAAGCTAAGGCTGAGGTGCAAAAATTGATTACACAAGCTCAACAAAATGAGTTAAAGATTCGAACTGGTATGACGTTGCGAGAGACTTTTGAAGCTGATGTTTCTAATGTATTGAATGGGGCGCGTGACAAGGCAGGTCAATCAGCGGAAAAATCTTTGAAAATTTCCAATAACGTTAAACAAATGGTCATTTCAGGTTCCAAAGGTTCTTATATTAACATTTCTCAAATGTCTGCTTGTGTCGGTCAGCAAATTGTTGAGGGTAAAAGAATTCCATTTGGGTTCGCCGATCGAACATTGCCTCATTTCACTAAAGACGATTATAGTCCAGAATCTAAAGGTTTCGTTGAAAATTCTTATTTGCGAGGTTTAACACCACAAGAATTTTTCTTCCATGCTATGGCTGGTCGTGAAGGGTTAATTGACACTGCGGTTAAAACTGCTGAAACTGGGTATATTCAACGTCGATTAGTTAAAGCTTTGGAAGATGTTATGGTCCATTACGATGGTACTGCGCGAAATTCTCTGGGTGATATTGTTGAGTTTATTTATGGTGAAGATGGGTTAGATGGTGCAATGGTGGAAAAACAATCTATTGATACCATTCCAGATTCAGATGAAAAATTCGATAGAAGATATAAGGTAGATTTGATGAGCGGTAAAGAATTGTTGATCGAAAGTGGCACCGAGATTAAGGGTGATTTGGATATTCAAAATATTTTGGATGAAGAATATGATGAGCTGTGGAGGGATCGACAGTTCTTGCGAAATTATGTGTTTTATGAAAATGGTGAGCATCAATGGCCATTACCTGTCAACATGCATCGAATTATTCAAAATGCGCAATCTACTTTTAACATTGATCGAACCAAATCTAGTGACTTGACAATCCCAGAAATTGTTCAAGGGGTCCAAATGTTATGTACAAAGTTGATTGCTGTTAGAGGTGAAGGCGATGTTTTGCAAGAAGCTCAAGATAACGCTACTTATTTATTTAAATGTTTAGTACGATCAAGATTGGCTACTAAACGGATTATTGAGGAATATCGATTGAATCGATTGGCTTTTAACAGTGTCTTGAAAGAGGTCGAACACCAGTTTGCCAAATCTTTGGCACATCCGGGTGAAATGGTTGGGGTTGTTGCTGCCCAATCCATTGGTGAACCAGCTACACAAATGACCTTGAATACTTTCCATTATGCTGGGGTTTCTTCTAAAAATGTTACACTGGGTGTTCCACGGTTAAAGGAAATTTTGAACGTTGCCAAAAACATCAAAACTCCAAGTATGACTGTTATTTTGAAGGATGATTATGGTGCAGATATTAACAAAGCAAAAACTGTTCAATCTGCCATTGAGCATACCAGTTTGAAGAATGTTACTGTGGCTACTGAAATTCATTATGATCCAGATCCAAGAACAACTGTTATTGAAGAAGATATGGATATGGTTGAGTCATACTTTTTGATTCCTGATGAAGCTATGGAAGCCAATTTGCATCGACAATCACCTTGGTTATTAAGATTGGAATTGGATCGAGCTAAAATGTTGGATAAGAAATTGACAATGAGTGAAGTTGCCGAAGTTATTTCTAAAAATTATAATCAAGATTTGTTTGTCATGTGGTCGGAAGATAACAGTGAGAAATTGGTTATTCGATGCCGAGTTGTTCGAGATTCCAAGGTTGCTGATGAGGAAGAAGTCGAAGAAGATGTCATTTTGAAAAATATTGAAAATCATATGCTGGAAAATATTTCTTTGCGAGGTATTCCAGATGTTTCAAAAGTGTTTATTGTTGAAAATAAGAATAAAAAACCCAATGCGCAAGGAGAATATACTGATGTTGTCCGACAAATTTTGGAAACTGATGGTATTGATTTGGCGCAAGCTATTTTAATTGATGGGGTTGATCCATATTCTACCAAATGTAATTCCTTTGAAGAAGTTATGAGTGTCTTCGGTATTGAAGCAGCAAGGGCTTCTTTATATGAACAGATTCAAATGGTTTTGTCATTTGATGGTTCTTATGTCAACTATCGACACATGGCTTTATTAGTTGATGTAATGACATCCAAAGGTAAGATCATGCCTATTACTCGACATGGTATTAACAGAGCTGAAACTGGT
The DNA here is from genome assembly GCA_030564365.1 of Blastobotrys arbuscula. NCBI lineage: Eukaryota > Fungi > Ascomycota > Dipodascomycetes > Dipodascales > Trichomonascaceae > Blastobotrys > Blastobotrys arbuscula. The sequence continues at coordinate 37,615 of JAJLUN010000023.1, read as the reverse complement.
GCGTTAATGAGGTGTTCCTTTGAAGAAACGGTTGAAATCTTGTTGGAAGCTGCTGCAGTTGCAGAACTGGATGATTGTCGAGGTGTTAGTGAAAACATCTTGTTGGGCCAAATGGCTCCATTGGGTACTGGTGCATTTGATGTTTATTTGGATAATGATTTGTTGAGTACTGTCCCAAGTGAAGCCAGGGCAACTATGGGCTTAACTAATATGGACGGTGCTGCTACCACATACGCTGGTGCTGCTACGCCATATGATTCCAAATCCCCATTGAGCGATGCTCATACTATTGTTGGTGGTGCTGCATTTTCTCCAGAATATGACGAAAGCACTAACAAGGGTGGGTTCACAGAATATGGTGGTTCCTTTGGTGGAGCTAGTCCATTTAATGCTGGTGGAGCTACAAGTCCATTTGGTGCAACTAGTCCATTTGGAGCATATGGTGGTAATGTATCATCACCATCGTACTCACCTAGCTCGCCATCTTTTTCAGCATCACCAGGTTTCCAAGCATCAAGTCCATCTTATTCACCTTCATCGCCAGCATTTGCTGCCGTGTCATCGCCATCTTTCTCAGCATCTCCAGCGTATAATGCCGGTGGTAATAGTTACTCACCAACCTCGCCATCATTCGGTGCATCCCCAGCTTATCAACCAACATCACCTGCTCAATACTCACCAACATCTCCAGTTTATGGCGGTGCTACTAGTCCAGCATTTGGCGGTGGTATGGGCGGTGGAGGTGGCAACGCTTACAGCCCTACCTCTCCACAGTTCTCACCCACTTCTCCATCATTTTCTCCTTCAAGCCCAACATTCTCACCAACTTCTCCATCATTTTCACCATCCAATAGTTATGGTAATAATTATTCTCCAGCTTCTCCAAAGTATGAGCCAAGTTCTAGCAATAATAATAATAACAATAATAATAATAATGGCAATAAATAAACTAAAAACAAAAACTGGATTAAAAAAAAAAAACAAAAGGGAACTAAAAAAGGAAAAATGGGTATTAAACTGGGTAATTTATGTAATTTATATATATATATATGTTGATCTTTTGATTTTAAAATAACAATATTTAAAATGAACGGTTATTTTTCAAACTTATTGTAAGCAAAAATTGGGAAGCTACGGCATGAACTGATTTGAGAAAAGTTATTAAAAGGAGATATAAGAAAAGTTAAATAGAATGTACTAAAATGTACCCAGTTTGCACTTCACCAACTATAATTATTATTGGTAAGACGTCTACAATAATAATCTGGCGGCGGAACCTTCAAACCGTTTACTAACTTCTTCCCAGTTGATAACTTTGAAAATGTTATCAATATAAGAAGCCTTGTTATTCAAGTATTGAGTATAGTAAGCATGCTCCCACATATCAATACCTAATAAAGGTTCAGAGCCAATAATTGGGTCTTGGTCCTTTGATTGTTCAATATCCAAATATCCATTTGGCTTTTTAACCAACCAAGACCAGCCACTACCTTGGATATCAGTCAATGAATCAGTAAAATCTTTTTGGAATTCCTCCATGCTGCCCCATTGTTCGATGATAGCCTTCTTGATACTGTCCCCACCTTTAGTACAAGGGGAATTTTCTGGTGCCAAGTTTTTCCAAAACAAAGAATGGTTAATATGGCCACCACCATTGAATTTAATAGCTTTTTGAAGTTCGATTTGTTTTTCAATGTTCCCTTGGTCAAAAGCAGTTCCCATCTTGACTAAAGCAGCATTATAGTTGGTAACATAGGCTTGATGATGTTTGTCATGGTGTAACTTCATGATAGTTTCGGAAATATGTGGTTCCAAAGCATTGTAAGAATATGGCAATGGTGGTAAAGTGGCGTTGTTAGAAGGAGCTAAGACAGTAGAATTTTGCATTTTCGTACAGGAGTTGGTCTGTGAGAGAAAGTTGAAATTTGTGTAGAAAAAAACTGAAGTAAAAAGAAAAAAGTGAAAAATAAAAAAATTAAAAAGATGAAAACGAATTTCTTGGGTTTAAATAGTGTTTAAAAAGTGTTCGGGGAGGAGGAGGAGGGGGTGTATGTGTGTGTGTGTGTTTAGTTGAACTGTCGTAAAGACGTTGTCAAGAACTCTTTGCGGGATCAAAGACTTTATCATAAATAAGGTCCAAATTATGATTATCAAGACAATCTCTCAACAATAGAGCGTGCGTATAAGTTTGTTGCGGCTTCTGAAACATGTGTGAAAAAATAAAAATAAAAGTTCTAGATTGGCTGCATGCATGTGTGCCCAACAACTTATAGTCCTAGTAGTTAAATGACGTGCTATAACTAGTAGCTTAAAAGTGGAACACGGGAATGTTTCTGAATCGTTGAGAAAAGAAAAACACATGCGTTGGGTTAAACTGGCTGCCAATCTGCACGGTAAAAAACCCTTGACGAAGATCGATAGAAATCGTTTGCCGGTAATATTATTTATGCTCGGACCAATGTACTCAGCTAGCAGCCGATTGTTAAAGTTCTAACTCTTCCATGATCTGTGTAGCCAACCTCATAATTCTTACAGAAGCCATTTGAGACCATGGTTCTTGGCATTTTACATTTTTATTGTTAAGACATATCATTTAATACTTAAGCAGTACACAACAATCTTATATATATATCTATCAATATATTAATTCGATGAGCTTTTAAAAGTTTAGCAAAACGATATCGCAGTTGCGGAGTTGGTATAAACGTGTCAATAGGCTTGTGAAGTATCTCTTCATTGTACGTAACCCTCAAAGACTACAAAGATACTTCCGATTGTCCCTCAATTGGGAATTAAAATGGTCGGCCAGTAACTACAGTTCTTGGATAGTATGTGTTTCAACTGTTGTAAGCCTGTGCCACATCATCAATTATCACTTTGTGTTAACAAGATTTCCTAGTAATAGCTAGATTCAACCTACAGCTAATAAATTACAAGTTTAAACTTTGTTAATTCAACAGATGACTGATCGTCTACCTTGTAACTCTTTCAGTGCCCTTAATTTATACGCAAACTTAAGTTACTAAAAAATCTCATGCAATGATCGCCAATAGCTAAGTTTTAAGTTTACGAAATCCTTTTTTCCATGATACGCATGCAGGTTGAGGGGGCGCCGCACACGTTTAAAAATGACAAAAATTTCTAGGCAATGAAAATTTATTAGAGCTTATTTCTAACCTTAAATTTTCACCGTCCATTCAAAAGTTTAGCAATTGTTGCCGCGAACCTTAGATAAGAGCCTAAGCTGTTGAACGGTAGAAGGGACAAAGGGCACTGTTGAGTTTGCTAAGGTTGTAGTGAACATTTTTTCTCAACGTCTATAATCGAGGATTTCAAATTTTGCTAATTTTCAATTGGATTTATCGTTGAGAATTTATTTGCCGTAGGGACCTATTTTTTGATTGGTTACCATAATTTCAATTTTCAAAACATGCAGCGGGTGTAGATCTAAAATCGGGGCTCACGGTCTTATTTCTAAGTCACTGATATTTATCAGATACATCTTTTTTTTCCCCGATTCACGAAATTTTTTATCAGATCCGCGCCTGATAAAACCCACGGCATATATGCTCGCACTAATTACCTCGAAATGTTTTGTTTCAGAGCTTAATGTCGACCATAAAATTGATCAGGCACGCTGTCATAAATTTATTTTATAATTCAATGATGCATTATTTTATAATCAAAGATGCATTATTTTGTTTTATCCCAAATGTATTACTTTATTAATTAAGTGGTAAAAAAAATTTATAACCCATGTCTAGGATATAAGATCGTTGATTGATAACCACAAATTATCTTAGAATTCTCGAAAAAAAAGTGATCAATTTGATCAATCTGATAACTGATAAAATATGCAAACACATATGGCAATAAATCCGCCCGATTTATATGATAAGGATCAATAATAAAATTAATCTGTTAAAGGGAAAAAAAAAAAAAAAAAAAACTGACTAGAATGACAATGTTGTGTATGTAGATATACATCGAATATTAACCGTAACTAAAAGAAAACTAAAATTGAAAAAAAAAATCAAGCCTTAAACTTCATTGGATAATTGTCAGGCGACGGCCCAAAATACCCTACATCCGGAATTGGCAGCAAAGAAGAATTTTGGTTATAACTTTGCCAGTCCAAACCACCCTGAGGAACAGTATTCCCCCACCAATTGAGACTAATTGGATCATCTCTAAACTGGAATGCAAAAGTTTGAACAATCCCACATATAGCGATACCAACCCCAAACCCAGATTCCAATAAATAATTGTACTTCTGGAACCATCCGGTGTATCTTCTTTTAATATAGTACATGAAAATGAATGAGAAATATAACGAATTTGTTGCATATGATAAATTATTCCCACCAGTCCAGTTTAACGCACCTGCCCAAAACACAGCAGGGTTGAACATTTTGAGATGTCGCATCCATCTGTACACATATTTTTCCAACATTTCATTGGATGCTTCAGAGCATGATTTTCTGGTCCAAGATGAGAACAGGGATCCCCATTTCTGTGCACAGGCGAAGAAAATGCCTACAACTGCACCCATCAGGAAACACCATGGTAAGATTGGGTACAATTGAAACATATTAGGGACGCCAAATAACCCGTATTCAACAGCCGAGGAGAAAACCAACACTGCATTGGTGCAAACGAAGTGTGATGGACTATCCCAGGTACATAATGAATCTTTTTGGAAATTTTGAACCATCCATTCTAAAAATCCGATAAAAATAAAACAATTCAAAAACACACTAATCATTTGACCCCTGAATAATGCTCGTGGTGGTAGCTTGGCGTAATGGCCTAGTTTTAAATCGGATAAATAATTATCAGCCTGCGAATCAAAATTTTGACCAAAAGCTGTGAAAATAATAGATGCTTGTGGGTTGCCAACGAAGAAAACACCCCCCAACAGCTGGAATAGAACATTAAACCCCAAAGTGACATTAGCAACAGATAATAGAATAACCGCAGGGATCAATAACACTGCACTCATACCAATAACAACAAATAAAGCCCAAACGGGAGTTTCAGCTGGCCAGACTGTAATGGCAACGATACCTAGTGCCAACGAAATTAACAATATTGCTAAGAACCACCAATCGGGGGCTTCTTCATATTCACTCATCATCGCTGAATGAGGATCCTTCTGATTTTTGGAAAAATGCTCGTTGTATCGGAACCCTCGATAAATGTCAATGAATGCACGTTTGATGATTGTCCATTGACTGATAAAGATATAGAAAATAACCATTGCGTACCAAGCGAACCAACCACCTTGACCAAACACATTGGCACCACTAAAAAATGGAGGTCCATATTCTTTATATTTTGCAATGTCCATCCGGTTTTCGGTAGTAACAGCAGTTAAGTTATATTTTTCACCTTTGTTGTTGAAAATCTCGTTGCTATTGATTGGCATAAAAGCTGACCAAACATAGTTGCTCCAATACATACCAAGGATGACTAAACCAGATAAAACCCGTGCAGCGAATTGTTGAGCAGTACTGAAGAAAGGAGTAGTTAAACTGCCGCTTCCCGCAACGTTATAATCTAAAGAGGAGATAGGATTGTACCCCATACCACCATACCCTCCGGTGACCATATTTAACGCAAAATTTTGAGGTGCAATCCATGTCATCCAGTTGAATAACCGAAGACCAGTAAATAAGAAATTTGGAATCCAAAAATACAGAAACATCCCACCAAAAGCGATTAGAAAAAATCGGTATCTTGAAATTTTCCATCCATGAATCACTTCTTTCTTCTCAGGCATTACCAATGCTCTGTTCAAGGCCAAAGTTGGAATACATTTTGGCCAAACAGAATGGACTGGATAAACTACAAACCTTCTCATGATACCGGCAAACCCTAACCCGAAGAATTGAATTGATAATGCCAACACGATTTCGTACCCAAAGTTGACCCATTTTTGATTTAAAAATTGTGGCAATTGTTGGACTAGATAAACATAATAAGTACCGCCTGGGCCGTTAGCAACGTTAAACAGAATAGTACTGAACATTTGCTCTTTAAAAGTCCACGGTCCTGGGTTTAAAGAAACTCTTTTACCTCTAAATTGAAACCCCCAATCTGGTAAAACTTTTGCACAGAAAAAGCCGCATGGCGCTAACAACAATTGTAACACAACAGATGATACACTAATTGCTGGCTGACGAGGTGAAAAAAAAGTATTAATAACTGTTGAACCGGCCATCCAAATCAATCCCAATGCATATGATCTAATAGTTTCAACTGGTATTGTTGGATCATCAACTGGATCGGCGACAGCTCGAACTTCAGGGTATGGAGAATGGAATCTAATCATGGCAGCTTCGGTTTTCAAATCAAATATATAGTCATCATAAGAAAGATCCGGATTCGCTTTTGGCCCCAGTACCAATTTCTTGATACTAGTCATTGTTTCAGAGGGGAAATTTGGATCATCCGAATGGTAATCGATAGATTCTATCAAAATCTCCAAAGCTTCTTCTTCCGTTAATTGGACAATTTTCCCCATAACAAATTCGATATCACCTCTTGGTGCGATTTCATGTTCTTCCGCGATAACCCCGAACCGTTCCGCGACTTTAGCCTTCATTTCTGGCGACATTTCGTCCAAGTTTTTTTCACCATTTTGTAGCTGCTCACCTAATTCTTGAATATCTTCTTCAGAGTTCAGGTTCACAGGATGCTCGACCTCTTCAACGTGTGATTTTTCGTGATCAGTCATTGTGGCCTTGATAGGAAAACATTGTATACTTTGGAAATTGGTTCCTTATTTATATATATCCTTCGATTTAACCTGGTGATAGGAAAAAATCGTGGGGAAAAAAGTATGAATTAATCTCCTAATCCCAATTAGGATAATTGTTGGTCGAGATGACAATTGATACACGAAATTGATGAAGCATAAAAAAATATAATAAAAAAAAAAAATATATTACTATATAGTATTGTGTATGTAGTGGTAGTAGAGGGGTAGTAGTGGAAGAGGAGGAAAAAAAAAAAAAAAAAATTAGACGCCCTTTTCCAAGCTTTGTAGAAATTATTTATGTCAACGGGCACCAATAGTTCAAAAAATAAAAAATAAAGAAAAAACGACCAAGAGGTAGTAGTTCAAAATTTATTCTGTTGAAAAGACTACTCGAATTCGCTGTAATTAATATCCGTTCAGAGAAAGAAATCGCATAATTTATTTTCATGGCCTATTTTTTATTTTTACGGAGGAAATGTCGAGCAAGTGACAAGGTTACAGAAAGGCATTTGGTAAAATCGAATCTAAAAAGTCGTATCGAAATACACCTGTTTCAACATGAAAGAGGGGTATTTCTGCGCTACACATTCCCCTAAGATTGCGTGTAAGCTCACTGGGGTCTAGATTTTTATTTTGTTTTCGTTTTTGTTTGTGCGGGGCTGGCTAGATAATTAGAAAATTAACGGGAATGTTTTTTTTTTTTTTGTTTTTTTTTTTTGGTTTTTTAATTGAGGCATGAGTTCTGAAAGTTCTGTCACTAACTTTGATTTAACACCAAGTTATGTTAGTGACAAAAATTGTATTTTTTGGATAAAAGGCTGGCCAGGCATTTAAAGGTTAATTGTGTCTTGGTAATGAAGAATGTATGAGTAGTTCAGCCGTGTATTATCGTATGGTAAGTGCACGTACGATGGATGCGCATGCATGTATAGATCTTATATGGGGCATATTTTGGGTCAGATTGATCACTCGCGTACTAGATAAGAAACCAATATGTTACATCAAACAATCTTGGCAACTTTTTGGCTAGAAACCAAGTTTTGGAAAGTGATATGATCGGTTAATATTTTATCATCCACCTTTACATTGAGATCTTATCTATTAAAATCAACCACATTTGAAACAATGTGGAGCTCCACTTATCATGAGCGCCTTAGTGAGTAGATCTATATGCTTGTATTTAATAAACCAGCCATATTTATCTATAAAACCCCGCATCGATCGTTTCTATAAATTTTTTTTGGTTGTGCTTAACATCTAGAGCTGATGTACGTACATGCACGCTTTATATACAACGTACGATCTGAACTGAACTGAACTGAACTGAACTGAACTGAACTGAACTGAACTGAACTGAACTGAACTGAACTGAACTGAACAGGCGGCCGATAAAATTGAACGTCCCCACACTTTTCAATATCATATGCATGTTTTTCATTGGCCCGGGTTGATCAATGCACACTGACACTTGGCAATTGAATTGGAAGGAAGGAAGGGGGGGAGGGTGCGGATCTTCAACGCCGAAAGCTTTCAGGCTATAAAATTTCACGTGGTTCTGACGAAATTCTCGCTACATAAATTTTCTTGTTTAAAGCTTAATGCTGAATTAGCCTTAGATTAAATTGAACTAGTTAGCCGCATGCGGCTTTTCACTTGGTATATCCTATATATAGAAAAGAGCTTTGTTTAGGGGTTTATTTTTTCCAAATAAAATCGATCGTTAAATTTCCCTAAAAATGTAACAAAAAAATAAGCGCTTTTTTTTGTTCGCGCAGTTTTATTAGTAAAGTATTGATAAGTAGACATATCCTTTCTATAGTATTAGAACGGCCAAGACTTAGCAGATAATCTATTTGTCTCACGGCAGTCTCCAGATTTATTGCAATATCGGTTATTGAACTTTTTAGGATAGTATTCCCCAAATGATAAAGCATTCATTGCTTGTGAAGCCTTTGTCAGTATTCAATGCCAATAACCAGCATACCCCGAGCGTGAAATTTAAATTTTTGGATGTTATGAGCGCTTAAAAAAAAAAAAAAAAAAAAAAGACAATTATGTGAATCGCTAACTATTAGATCTAATGGTCGGCATTCGTTAATTTTAATTGGCTTCATCCTCTACTACCAGCTATGTCAAGTTTTTGAACGTTTGAAACTTTTTTTTTTATCTGTTAAGGTCGATATCCAGCATCACATTTTTTTCTTTTTCGATTGATGTTTTATTAGACGGTATTTCCTCTACAGGATTATTAACGGGCTCTAACGGCCACATTTTTTCAAGATTGGAAATTGCCTCCCTAGTTAGCTTTTACCCAAATATTATGGTTAGGCTCCTGAAATTGAGGTGTAAGATTTCTAAGGTATTCAAATTTTTTATATTATGATGTAGAACTGTTAATAAATCGTTATGTCCTGAATTACGGAAAACCTTTTTGAATGGTTGTATCGATGGCAACAAAGGATGAGCAGTACTGCGTGCTATCAAATCAATAATAAGTATGTGTATAATTGAAGTGTACTCACTGAGACGACAAACTTCTGAAGCATCATACGTATAAAATTTAGCGTAGCAGTCAAACACTGGCCAAAACTACGCCAAACGGTCGATTTAATACAAGTTTTTCAGCTTTAAAAAAACTTATCCATGGTTAATTGGCGTGATTTTGAATAGTTTAGGGAAAAGTGATGAAAAGTTTAAAGATTGATTTACGGAATGGCTAAATATGTTAAGCCTAATAGGGCTTCAGCTGTTTGTGATTATCTAAATACTAGTATGTTGAGACCCTTGTCGCCAAAAAAAACTCGTACATATGTAATATAACTTCCATTACACGCTAGCTTCATTTTTTAAGTTTTTCGCCCGGGCCAGCCGCACTTTCTGCGAACAAAAACTAATAAAGCTGTTGCCATGGTAATTTTGGTAACATCATATAATGTCGGCTTCAAAACAAAAAATCCAGCCCCAAAAATTTAAAATAAGCCGCCAACCATATTAGCAGCAAGTAAGAAGGGTATTATTTGGAATGCGTGAGACTTAGCCTCATCCTTAGCGGCCTGTTCCCTACCGTCCACAGTAACACTTTCGCTAGGATCGCCACCACTAAATATTAAAATTCCGATCCCTCAAAATCATGGTAAATTGTCATTGAAAATGCTCTAAAATTTATATATATTATATTCGTACATACTATGGACAGCACTATTATGACTTATTTACTGTAATATAATAATTTTAGTTTGATTAGTTAAAAAAATACATTCATCTAAAATATAGTCAAAGTTTATCAAATAATAACTTTGTTTTAACCTTATAACTATAGTTTTTTCCCAGCCAGGCAATTTCCGGACAAAGGAATTTTTTAGCGCAGCCATTCCACCGCAGGTCTAGAAAATAAATAATATATAAACCGGAAAAGTTAACTTCAGGCTCTATTTAAGCTGGCTATATCGATACTTAACCTTCAAAGTTTCATCGACAAGTTTGAATAAATCGTAATCACCAGGTGGCAAAAAGACTGCCATAACTTTAATGTAAACGTAATAATCATCATTTCAACAATTTTTATTTGTTAGTAAGAGATTTTATACATTACTCTAGTTTGAAATGAATCTATAGTATCCGATCAAGTTGAATTCATAGCACATATAAGCGTGGTCATCCCAGCCTTAAAGAATTCATGGCGCCAGTTTAAATTTGTGCGGACGCAGGTCAGGTTTTTAATTATTTTTTATTTCTTCTGCCCATGCATGGGACTTTAAGTAAAGAATTAAATATCTTGGTGACCAATATGCATGGCGCATGACCTTGTCTCATCCTGCTCATATCAGATATAATCTCAATAACTATAAAAGAATCCAAGATTTCTTGTAAATTTCATATTTCTTAACAATTGTTGTTTTACCTATTAATTTTTACTAGAATATTCGCAAAAGATAATTAATTTTTTTTTGTTACTAACTCATTTAGCTATTCTTCACTATATACTCCAATCCATCTTATCTATATACCAGCTCTATTTCGTTTGTTTATTTAGTATTAAAAAAAATGTCATTCCTAACACCAATCCCATCAACTGCGGCTGAACGAATTATTCGAAACCCGCACAGCTTACCACGAGTACCAGCTCGTTTAGCGGGAGTTATTGCTAGTAATCGCCACCGAGAACGGCATCGATTATATGCTGAACAAGGTGAGTCCCTTTCCCCCCCATTCATGAACGGTAGAAAAACTAACAACTGCAGCGTATAATCTACGAAAATCCAAAGTTGAACAGAAACGGTTTGAACGAATCGCAAAATCATTAAATAATGAAAATGCAATTAGCTCACCACCAGAATCTGATGATGAAATGCAGATGACAATTCGTCGTACAGCTCCTACTCGTGCAAACATTCGTAGAAGAAGCCCGTCGTCATCTACATCATCAATGAGTCCACCACAATCATCTAACCGACACTACCTACCAAGGCGGCGGTCATTATTTGACTTTGGTGACGTTGTTTCTCCGATTAAAAATGTCTATTATACCCCAAAATCCAATGATGTATTTACAATTTATAACGATCTATTAGCTTCTAACAATACAAAACGACAACGTCGACATACCATTGATAGTGTACAATCGCATAACTTGACGCTATCGCCATCGAAAATCACTACCAAAAGAGCATCACCAGAGGCTAAAGCTAAATTAAGATACAAATATAGCAAACGACCGAGCCCATCATCGCGATCAGTTTCTTCATGTTTAACAGGTCGAGCTGGTGCTGGATCACATCAACCTAATTGGCATAAAATTATGCGTGATGAATATAAATATAACGGTCTGCAGGAATTGTGGAAAGATGAACGAAATAGATATTTACAGGAATATCGACGCGATCGACAGTTTGAAAAACAAACTAGAAGAAGGTTATCTCATTAGAACAATATAACTGCTAGCCCCTTATGCTAGGTAGTGGTATAAATTTCGTTCATGTTCATCTCTTTTTAGATATTCTCGTTCCAATAATGCTTCAATCCGATGTTTGATATGCGAAGGTTCTGGTTTGAACCGTGAGGATAATTGTCGAGTCACCTCTGCCACCAAATTAGCGTGGTCAAGTGTTTTACGAGCCCTGTATTATTATTAGTATCTCTTGTAAAATAAATAAAATTAAAATATACATACTTCATGATTCGAACAATTGCTGCCTCGGTTTCGTATCGTCGACTCTTTTCGATTTGATCCATGGTTTGCTTTCGTTCATTTTCGGTTTCATTTTTGGTAGCTGAAATGGTTAATACTTTAATTCGAGTCATTGGTGACTCAAATTTTTCGTTGATTGAAAACATGTCGGTAGATGAAACAGTTTTGCTCATTGGTTCTTTGCGTAGTAACCGAGTCTTTGGCGCGACTGATATACTTAATAAATGCCGAGTTAATTCGGTTTCTGGAATACCAGTGGCTTGTTTAATTTCTTCAAAAGATAATTTGGCACCTTCTGCTAAATTATTGAAAAGCACTAAGATAACCATAGCATAAGTAGGCATGTTGATTTCATGAGTCTTCTTTTTGAAACGACATTTGACATCTGCAGTACCCATATTCCCATTCCATGTCAGCATCCGGCCATTATGCCTAGACAAATAGAATTTTTCAAATGCATCCTTGGATTTAGAAATTTCTTCAGGATAAATGCACCTAGTTTGCGACGATACAATGCTAGCGGGCCAATACGAAGATGTCAACATATTGACGTTTATTTCCACTTTAGATTCAGACGATGGCTCAGATTGTTTGAAATTGTTCATCATTTCTTTGGATAATTGCATATCTTTGAACATACCTTCTAGTTTAGATGTAAATGCAGTGCCGACTTCCATTTTCACTTTGGCAATCATGTTTCGCTCAGCATCGGTGGATATAGATTTGTTGTTTAACAATCGTTTAGCTAAATGTGCCTTGAAATAGGTCTCGAATAAATCTTTATCTTTAATAAATCTGAATAATACAATTGCCTTTTCCAAAACTTGTTCAATTTCTTGATCGGTTTTGCCTTTTAAAGATTTCTTCAAGTTGTCGTCAATAAATAATGATAAAAATTCTGCACATTTTTTATTATCATTAACAAAACTGACAAAAGAATTTTCCATCACTCGCTGTAGGCCATGATTACTTGCGAAACATTTTATCAAAATTTTATCATATTTATCCTTCAATTCCAAAACTGATTCAACCCAGTTGATTGCAATGTTACCGGGGCTCATAGTTCTATCTTTGTGACCACTAGCTTTTGCAGCCTTAGCAGCTTGCGAACTTCGTTCAATTTCAGCATTGATTTCTTTACCTGATTCCAAAATCGTTTCTTTAATGAACTGCCTGATATCATCATGGGTTTCACTAACTCTTGATACCAGTTTGAATAACAGCGCCAGTTCATTATATTTAGTATGTTCCAGCCAGTTCCCCATACCACTTTTCTTCATGATGGCATCTTTAGTTCGATTAATAATCAAAATCTCATCCACAACTTTGATAATCTTCGGTAGACTGGCTTCAGATAAATATAATTGACAACGATCTTTTTCAGCTTCTATCCATTGATCAACTTTTTTGAAATATAAATACGAGTCGCATTCTTCACTATTTAGAATATTGTCAGCCGCTGCAGTGTAGAAATCATGAGTCGAGGCTTCCAATTTTGGTTCAAACTCTACAGTATAAACCGATTCCCCTTCCAATCTATTCTCAGGTAAAGTTTCCAGCAACGATGCCAAAGCTTTGATCCCCATTCTATCAATCACTTCACCATTTCTTTCTTTTTGTACCTCATCAATAATAATAGTATACAACTGATCCCCAACTTTTGGATCACCATTTCTAATCACTGCATCCCTAAATAACACGATTCCCAAATCATAAGTTAACATAAGCTTTTCCTCAGGCACATAAACACGATCCATGTACATCATTACATCACTAACCGACCTCATACATAAACAAAACGTTTCCCAATGTTTGTTGACATTTTTGATAATTACAGACGGCAGCAGCACCCGTTCATTAACCAACGGTACCAACTCTGCCGCTACATGTTGTTCCAAATGCTTTCTAATTTCATTCTTCAGATTCTCATATAGTCGATTACCGTATTTGTGTAATGCTAACGTATAAGCTGTTCGATATAGTTTTTCAAAAGAATGCTGTGATGCATCTTGATTTAGGATTTGTTGGATTGCCAGCGATAGTTTTTCCCATGCTGGTTCAAAATCTGGTTTGTTAACAACATTCTAGTAATTGGTTAGTATCATTTTTTTTAGGTAATAATCATACTGTTTTGGGTGTTCTAACTCGAGCTCTTCTAGCTGACATATGTTATGTTGATTGTGATCTAGATTTGTGATGATGTCCCAACACCTGAAGTAGTGAAGTTGGAAACTTTTAAAAAAAAAAAAAAAATTTAATTACTTTATTACTGTACTGGTGGATGAGAAATCATTTATTTTACACTGTAATATATTAAATTATTAAATTCTTACACAGAAAGGGCGTGCGCACTTAAACAGTACATAAGCTTGAAACGATTTTTATATATCGTTTGAATTATAAAAAGATAGGAAAATTAAAATGCATTTTGTGCCATATGCCATGAATGGAATTTCGTAGCTACATCATGTTCAATTAATCGAGTACCATCCAATTCATTACCGACGGTCAACCATTGTGGTCTTACATTGTGTTCTCGGCCAAATAACTCCAACTTTCTAGCACTTGGGCCAACCATTCGTTCAATTAGATCATACAATTCATCTGGTTTATGTGATTTATCTCGAGTGGCAGAAACAATAACATCAATATCCAATTTTTTATTCAGCCAGCTTGGGCTGCCCTTAATACCAATCAAACAATGCTCTTTGGAATGGTTCAACCAATGCCCCGTTCTACCAGTGCAAATGGTTCTACCCAATTGATTAGTTTTACACCAGATGAGTTCTTCAATTTGGTCATAACCCCAATTTTTTAAACACTGTCTACCAATGTCAATTGCTCTTCCAGTGACCCATAAACAAATAATCCCTTCCGTTTGGATTTCACCAATTTTGAACGACATCATTTGCTCATCAGTAATAACATCAACAGGGGTTTGTAAATGACCATTCATATGAATATCCCATGGAGGGTCAGCAATAATAGCAGCAAATTCCCCTAGAATCGTCAAATCTAACTTCCGGATATCACAGGAGATCCATTGAGGTGGGATTTCAGCATAAGCAGCATCGCTCATTCGTTCTCCAGCGCTATAGAATCCTGAAATATCCTTATCAAAATTTTTGGCCGAAGAAGGTAATGAATCTGGATAGGCAATTCGATAATGAACATACTTACATCCTTTCCCCTTATAGCAAGTGTCCAAATATGAACAATCACCCAATGAAACGTCGGTATAGTTGCTCACTACAGGTTCAAAATGAATGGCATGCAAGCAGTCCAGTTTTCCTTTTTGTAAGCAGGCTTGTCGACTAGAGCTATTACAAACTGATGTGAAAGGTCTAGCTGGTTTGCTGCATGCTCTTTCTCGTGCCAAAGCTTTTTGAGCTGTTTCACAATCCACCAAGTGTTCCAATTCTTTTCTTTGTCGTGATAAAAATGAATCTTCCATGATTAGATCCATGATTGAATCTTTGGATTTGCAAGAGTTGACTTTTTGGTTAGTGTTATATAACCAAGCATCTAACACTTGAGTGTCAAAGTATTCAATTAGGTAGTTGGAATATACAAAACTCGATGGTAAAAAAGAAGACAAACTGACACATTCTCTATGAAATTCGTTAATTGATTGGATAGAATTGATTGCGTTGGTTAGTGAAATTTCAGTTACTATTTGAAGCAAATCCAATGGGGTATAAGCTGCTAAATGAGCATTTTTACAGAGATATTTTACCAGTAAGTGAGAAATTGAGGATTCTGTCATTATTTGGGTACAGTTTTTTTATTATAAGAAAAATTGGTCATCTTTTATATAAGACTCTTATAAAAAGTATTATCAGGGTATATAATCCTAGGAATGCCTCTTATTCACACAACATCATCCGTGTTGTGGACCATGACATATCAAGTTAATAAAAAAGAAAAAGAAAAGAAAAAAACGCGAGAAACTTTTGCCTCACCGAAAAAAATCAACGGCGCGTGATTGTTTGTTGATCGATCTCCCAATTATTTATTTTTCTGTTTAATTTTTTGCCATCACAGAAGTAAATTTAGTTCAACGCGCTACCCAACCTGTAAACAAGCTATTTAGAAGAGGTGTTAAAAATATGCCCAGTCGACGAAGTACCAAAGGTCGCGAAAGTCTAGGCTACAGCCTAGAAATCAACAATGATGATGCCGAGAAAGAACAAAATCGACGAGAATCGTTACATTCAAATGCGCGACGAGCTTCAATGAAAATGGTTGCCCGTGAAACTTTAAAAGCTGGTAGCGGCACCAACCACCAACAAAGTGCTCCCCTATTAGCTAATTTCGAAGAATGGATGAAACTAGTCAAGGATAACAAGATTAATGCCACCAATAGTTGGAATTTTGCATTGATTGATTATTTTCATGAAATGAGTTTATTAAAAGAAGGAGATGGGATTAATTTCCAAAAAGCTTCATACACTTTAGATGGGTGCGTTAAAATTTATACCTCCCGTGTCGATTCTGTAGCCACTGAAACAGGAAAGTTATTGAGCGGGCTGGCAGAAAGTGGTAATAAAGAATTATTTGAAGATAATGATGAAGAGGAAGATAGCGAGAATGACGGACAAGATGCTCAAAAGAAAGAAAGAAAAAAGAGACGAAAACATGCGGAGAGTACGCTAGCAATGAGTTTTGAGCAATTGCAAGTGAAAAAGATGGATTTGGAATTATCTATTGATCCGTTGTTTAGAAAAATGTGTGCAGATTTTGATGAAGGTGGAGCTAAAGGGTTGCTATTGAATAGTCTAACTATTGATAAAGAAGGGAGGGTTGTTTTCGATGGAGAAGCAGATTATGATTCTGATGAGGATGACGAAGAGGACGAGGAAAAGGAACCAGTTCAACAGGAAAGTCTAGGAAGCATTGATGTCAATCGATTAAAAGACCAATTTTTCCAAGAAATGGACTTAGACAACTTGACTGTTTGCCCATCAATGCCACATATTCAAAATGCACTAAATGATCCATCATTGGCCAATTCTACCATGAAAGATATTGAAGGTATCAACGAAGCTGATAAGCCAGCTACTGACATGGGTGATATGGACTTTGATAATGGTGATGAAGGGTTTGAAATGGATTTTGGAGATGCTCCTGCCGATATCAGTAACATGGGGGCATTTGACGGGTTGGATGTTGATCAAGGGTTGACGTTTGGCGAACCAAATGGTACTAATCATGCTGATATTTCGCAATCATATGTTGCGAATTATGCATTAAATATGACAGGTAATCATGACAAAACAATCATGTCATATTTCGATGAAACATTAAGGAAAAATTGGGCGGGTCCGGAGCATTGGAAAGTTCAAAAATTAAAGCAAAATTATTCGTTATTACATGAAGAGCCAGTTAAAAAACCAAAGCCCGCTGCTAAAGAGAAGGAAACTTTTGTAATTGATTTCATGAGCGATGAAGCACAACCAGATGAAGCTATGTTATTTCAACAAGCAGGGTCGTCAATGTCAATTAATATACCAAAATCACAATGGAAGAGTAAAACACGCAACCTATTACCAGATGACAAGCATTTTTCTTCGAAAAACCTAATCAAGTTGTTTCTGAAACCTAAAATGGTTTCTTTTGGTATGTTTGGTGAAAAGGTTGAATTACAAGAAGCCGATGAACATTTCTGGGCAAATAGATATCTAAATAAGGAAAAACAACTCGAATCGCAACCGGTAACTGGTGATTATGATGCTAATTTCTTTAATAATAATGATGATGGCGGGCTAGATATGGATATGGAAATGGGCGATTATGAAGGATTTGATATGGATTTGCCAGATAACCCGCTTGACTCTACCAAGATCCCTGAAGATGATCTGAAGGGACAATTGTTG
Source organism: Blastobotrys arbuscula (assembly GCA_030564365.1). Taxonomy (NCBI): domain Eukaryota; kingdom Fungi; phylum Ascomycota; class Dipodascomycetes; order Dipodascales; family Trichomonascaceae; genus Blastobotrys; species Blastobotrys arbuscula. The sequence continues at coordinate 19,788 of JAJLUN010000023.1, read as the reverse complement.
ATGGCAGGTAGACGTGCTCGACCAGAATACGTAAACTATGCAAAGACGGCTAAACGAGTTAATGTTAGACTATTAAAGGATAATATTTGGAACGCATTAGATATAAAAGAGGGGGAAATTGAGCATACTAACAAAAATAATGATACTTCCAATGATGATGATACTGATGGTACTGAAGGTCCTGACGACGAAGATAAAGACCGTCCACGAGAAGGTATAGTTCCTGACGAACGGAAATTTACAGACGTTGTACACCAACTTAAGTCTGCATACAATACCCAACAAATGTCTGAAATTTCCACCAGTTTCTGCTTTATTTGTGTATTACACTTGGCGAATGAAAAGGGGCTGATTATCAACAGTAATGAAGATTATAGTGATTTATCTATTAGTAAAGACCCTGACGCCCCGGCTATAGAGGAATTAGTATAAATAATTTCAGTTTTTCTGTGTGACCCTGGAATCGAAATGGCGTTCATACTATAAATTATTTTCTCTACTAGTAGCAAGTTTTTTCCCTCTTGACTTTCACTCTTTTTTTTTTTTTTTTTTTTCTTTCCTCCTCAACACATCTAAATTTTAATTTAATACTAATAATATTATTTATAATTGTGATCACGCGCGCCACCAGAAAATTTTAAAGTTAAATGACAGAATGGACCATCGTCGAAGGAGTGGGGTTCCATCGCTTAGAGAAATAGCATTGAGGAGTTGTATACGGCATTCAAATCTTATATATGATGTTGGTAACTTGCCATACGAGCTGGTTGAGCCGATTTTGAGAAAAGTTACGGCAGCTCAACTGTATAAAATCGAATCGAGATGTCAACAAATTCGATCTAATTCCGAAAAAATATGGAAACTATTAATCACCAAAGATTTTCCTGAGCGGATGGTTCCTTCGAAAAGTTTTCGAAGTACTTATTTCAGGTATAAGAAAGAGAAAGAAGTACATTTAGATGATGCTAAGAAAAAATTGCAAGAAAAATCAAGAGCATGGGAAAAAGAACGGCAAGAGAAAAAAACTGTACAATTAGAGCATGATCCTATGGCTGCAAAAATGAGAATAAAGCATCGTGCAAGTACCAGAGCCGCTCCTGGTAGCAGAAATTTACAGCATGTTATGAATAATCTCAAAGGAAAAGGGTCATTGTTTTCATCGAAAAATATCAGGTTTGCTCCAAGTAACGGTACTCTATCGTATCCCAAAAAGAGTCCAGTAAACCCAGCCGAAAGAATTCCAACACAGCTTGCAGAAAAGGAAAAAGAAAAAGAAAACGAGAAAAAAGACTGGAAAAGATCAGTTATGAAAAGCGTCACTCCTAAACCTGCTACAAGTACTAATTCGATAAATGGTACAATGTCACCAATTAAGAAACGACCCGAACCGAGTATTTTTTTGAAACGACCAAGACCTAAACGTTGAACTACTTCATCTTTATTCTTAAATTTTTTTATTTTTATTTTCTATGTGGATACCTATTGTATACCTTGATGGAAGAAAAAGATAAAGAAATTACTATAGCTTGAGATCCCGACATTGTGGCGTAGAGCATCGGGTCTAAGCATTAATACTGCACTAGTACTGTACAAACTCATCAAAAATCCTGACTGGGACCATATTTCGACATGAGCCGCACTACTGGTATCTATAGTTAGTATAGAGCGGGGGTTCCTAAAGTGATGATTAAAACCCCTTTTCATTTTTCTTATTGTTGAGGGTTCTCAAAACCCTTATAAGTTAACTATTTAATTAATGATAACGATAATCCCATGAAATAAACTCTTAATTAATATATTTTGATTTATAACGTACTAATTTGTAAACCTTACAATTTTGAATATCGGATATTTCGTGGAGAAGTTTTCAATGTATGTTGGAATAATTCCTCAATTTCCTTTTTCTTACCCTCCAAACTCAATTTTTTATATTCGCCCAAAGCATTGACTCGTTTCAAAGCTTTGGTATATCGACGCTCAATGAATGGCTTAACTTCAGCCCAGGTTTCATCAGGCATCTCAAATGGAACACAATGAGTACCATCTTTAACATCAGCAGCGATAAAATGTGGTAATTGTTCTCGGACCCATGACGTGGATCCTGGAGGCAGGAAAAAGTTATTGGTACCTGCCAGATGCAAAACCTCCACGTCTAATGCACGTAGGATGTGCTGAGAATTTGGCAAGCTATACTGCCCACCAAAATACACCAGCATTTGCTGTCGAGTTGAAGTGCTTAGTTTGATGGTGCCATCAGGTTGAACTCGTTTATTCGTATGCATAAACCGGTCTCTAATCTCAGGATGGAATTTTCGATACATGCTTCTTTTTTTAATGAAATGCTCGTAATCTTCGTTATCTTTGAAGGTGTCTCTCATTTTGTTTAGTATTGAGAATTGTTTATTAATTGCTTCGTAAACCTGTTCTGGAACGTCATCTTCATGGTTATTAAGAGAATACAAGACGGGATCCAGGGCTACAACTGAATCGAATAACTGAGGATAATGATTGGCAGCATACAAAGCCTGAGTAGCCCCCAATGAATGTCCAACTAAAATAGTTGGACCTTTGAAATCTAATTCCTGAGCTAGTTTTACCAAATCTCTACCGCCATCATACCATGCTTGATCAAAGCCTAACAAATCTTTATTCAAATCATAAGAATCATTATGATTTACATAATCCATTGCTATAACAGTGCCCAAAATGTCACCAAAAGATTCAAAACATTGCTGTATCATATATTCCCAACATTCTTTAGAGAACCCGTTACCATGAGCAAAAATCAAGTTCAATTGTTTGGATGGATCTAGTTTACTTTTGGTATCTGTAGAATAGATATTGTACACCATTTGGAGCCGGTCATCTCCATTGACCGTGGATCTGGGTGTAAGTCTTGGATGAGAAGCCGTAGTCACCTTTTTTTCGATTTTAAGTTGTGGACGAGTCATTGCAGATGAAAATATTAGCGATTGGAAAGAAATATATATATATATACGCTATGATTAAATTCCGAGGTATTTAATATGTTGTTACTAAAAAAAATTGCGGGGGAATCTTTGAAAAAAAAAAAAAAAAAAAAAAAAAACTGTAAAATAAGTGCTTCTAATATTTTCCAACTGCCGCGTGGTCGGGTAGTTTTAACCGATGGAGCCCCTCCGACAAAAATTCCTAATCTCCTTATAACAAATGCCATCAATGCGAACGACTAGAATAAGTTAGATGTAAAAAAAGAATGCATGTATGGTGGCATTCACCAGTAGCATTGCACATTTTATAACAATCAGTCAAAGTTTAAACCGCGGTTTCGCAAACACACCACCGATTTTTGACCATAAATTCATCCAACAGTGTATATATCATAAGTTAATAATTGATCTAAGGCAACACTCAAGGTTTATTATTATTGTTATTATTATTATTATTATTAGCATTGGCAGGGTCTACCGCAGCTTGCTCCGGAGCGGTAGAAGTGGCTGATCCCGATGTGGATGAAGATAAATTCGAAGGCATTTGTTGAATAGTTGGAGACTCAGTCCTCTGTTTTTTTGCCTCGGGTTCAGACGATTCTGATCCTTCGGCTTTCCTTTTAGCATTCAATAGGAATTTCTCAGGATTTAGCAACGAATGCAACTTTCTATCTATCCTTTTCCCTTCTTCTGGACTGCAAACTCCATTATCAAGTAATTCTTTTGAACAATTCCTTGAAATCTCTAGCAAGTCTTCAACTTTTGTTTCAGGAAACCTAGCCTTCAAATAGTCTCGAACAAAATCCTCCCCGTTATATGTTAATGCTGCTAATGCAATTTGTGGAGGAGTATAAAAAAAAGCCGCATTGGAAATAAACCCATCCTTAATTATATTTCTTGCTTGATCTAGCACTTTTCTCAAAGCTTCCGAATCGTTCAAAACAGATTGCATATCCAAAAAAAACCCATGAACCGCTTTCAATGGATTATGAACGTATAAAGTGAAGGATAAACTTTGCAACACTAAAAATTCCAAATCTAGAATCTCCTGTGGAACTGTCCCCTTCAATCGGCTACAAAAATCTTTAATTGATATGAAGCAATTTTCCGATTTACTGGCAAAGAACACACAAGTATACATGATATTTTTCGGGTGATATTCCATGACACTGTTGACCAAATAGAATTTTAAAAAATATGAGGATGCAGTGGCTCTAACCACAGACGGGAAGCCAAATTGTGAAACAATGACATTGATCCGCGATGCATAGAATCTAACTAGTTTCTGCTCTTCCTCGATTGATAATGATTCAATGTCAACGATTCCTTTTTCTTCCAACTTTTTGGCCATTTCTGCACATGCGAGCTCATGTCTAGATTCATTTTTTTTATTGAACTCGTCTTTAGTATATGACCAAATTCTATATTGAGATGAGTGACGATACAAGTCATCGTCAGTAACCGTTTTCTCTGCCTTAGTCATTAAGATTATTTTTTATCTACTTTTGTGATATTTTTATATTTGATAAGTTTTGTGATATCAAATTATTTCTATTTTTTTTTTCAATTTTTTGGTTCCAAAATGTCGGAGATCCGATTATTGAGATTGACAGGTTTTTTTTCACCCCCTTTTATACTATTAATTAACTTATAAATATAAAGGTTAAGTTATAAGCTTAATTATTTTATTGGGAGTTTCAAAAAAGCCTTACAAAAATACCTCCGCTTATTTTTTATTATGGCTGGAAAATACAATACGTCAATAATTAGCTCGCTCATATACTATTAATACGAAGTAGAGTTATACTACGCTTTGAAAAAAAAAATATATATATATCTGATACAACTTCCCAATAACCAATTGTTAACGCAAAAAAGCACGGCGGCGGGCTTCTATTACTACTAAAAAAAACACCATTGTCATCATCATATTTTATTTTTCTTCCTGTAAACATTTTTAAATTTTTTTTTTTTTTTTTTTGACCTTGTATAATTCATCAACCACTACTCCTTTTTCATCTCTCCTTTTCTTTCGTTTTCCCCGCCACACAATACCAGTCTTTTACTCACAAAGAATAAAAAATGCCATCTCTTTTTATCGGAGTTTATGAAGCATTGTATCCTTATACTCCACAATCAGATCCGGAGCTAGCTATAGAACAGGGTGATTTATTGTATCTCCTGGAAAAGTCGGTGGATGATGATTGGTGGACAGTAAAGAAACGGGTTTTAGGATTAGAGACTGAAGAACCAACTGGGTTGGTACCTAATAATTACATTCGAAAAGTATGTTGTTAAAAAAATTAACAAAGGGTATTAACTATTTATAGGCACCTGTTGTATCCCAAGCTAGTGCTTTGTACGACTATGATAGACAAACTGATGAAGAATTGTCATTTAAAGAGAATGAAATATTCGATGTATATGATGCCAACGATCAGGATTGGATTCTTGTTGGATTAAATGATACAGAATTTGGTTTTGTGCCTGCAAACTATATTGATTATTTGGAGCAATCTTCGGCAGCCCCGCAACAACAACAACAACAACAACCATTACCACCAGCGGTACCACTTCACCCAAGTCAATTCCCTCCTCCACCTCAAGCACCACAACAACCTCAATTGAATAAACCATTGCCAACTCCTTCTGCATCGGACGCCTACGCACAACCAAGTATAAATTATGATAAATATAGTGATAACGACGATGACTATGAACAACCACCTCCAAAACCTGCACGACCTAATGAACGAAGTACTAATAATAGAAGTAATACTAACAATAATGTTAAAAGTAATGAAAAAACTGGATTTTTCTCATGGCAAGTTCAAGAAGTTAACGGTAGGAAAAAGCACAAGGCCACTCTGGCAATTGGGAATGGTATGATTATGTATTCTCCAGAAAAGTCTGCAGCCCAACAATGGGACGTCACTGATTTGGTCAATTATAGTTTGGAAAAGAAGCATGTATTTTTGGATTTTCAAAATCCTACATCAAATTTGGATTTACATGCCGGTTCTAAAGATACCGGTGAAGAAATCATGTCTGCAATTGGTGAAGTTGCTGGTGCCAGTAAAGCTGTTGGTTTGCGAGAAGTATATATGGCAGCTAATTCGGCAGGTCAACAAATTGGTAAGGTCTTGTATAATTTTGAAGCTCAAGGTGATGACGAAGTGTCTGCTAAAGAAGGTGATAATGTGTTTATTATTGATAATTCAAAGAGTGACCAATGGTGGATGATTCGAAATTCTAGAGGTGAAGAAGGGGTTATGCCAAGTAGTTATATTGAGATTACTTCAAGTAATCCAAAACAACAGAGCACGCCAAGTCACAACCGGCATTCAAAATCATCACGACGGAAATCAGCTTCACTCTCCAAAAGTAGTAGTAGTAGTAAAAATCCTCAACCGCCTAGTAAGCCAAAGCCGGATATGTCAAAAGTTCGAACATGGACTGATCGATCAGGAACTTTTAAAGTTGATGCTGCCTTATTGGGGTGTGCCGACGGGAAAATTCATTTGCATAAATTAAATGGGGTTAAAATTGCAGTTTCTGCTGGTAAGATGAGTGTTGAGGATCTGGAATATGTAGAAACTGTGACTGGTGTACCATTGGATGATGATAAACCATTGGTGGATGTTAAAAGAAATACTATTAGAAAGCCTAAACATAAAGAACGAGAGCGGGAATCATACAGTGTCCCAGGTGGTCCAAGTACTGGTCAACCTGTTGGTAATGGATCAAGCACTGGTGTTAATCGGTCATCATCATCTAATAAAAATGTTGCGGAAGCTAAACAGAGTGATTATGATTGGTTTGGATTTTTCTTGGATTGTGGAGTTGATGTTAATAATTGCCAACGATATGCTATTAATTTCAGTCGAGATCAAATGGATGAATCAGTATTAGAAGATATTAGTCCAGAAGTTTTGCGGAATTTGGGATTAAAAGAAGGTGACATTCTAAGAGTTACCAAAAAGTTGGATGAAAAGTTTGATAGACGACAAGAAAGTAAGCAAGGTGGGTTATTCTCTGAAGCTGGCGGGGTTTTGAGGAATAACACTACACCAAAGGACTCTAATAGGGAACCACCAAAGAGTTTGGATGTTAAACATGAGTTTGAAGATGATGCATGGGCCAGCCGATCTCCAAATAAAAGTCCGGAACCACCTGCCAAACCTCCAAGACCTCAACAAACTCAAGCTGCTGCTCCTGCAGTACAAGCTCAACCTACTGGTGCATTGGCAGATTTGTTAACTATGCAACCATTGCAACCAGTTAAAACAAATTCATTATTAAATGGCGAGCCAGCACCAGTAGGCATGGCTCCACAACAAACTCAATCACCAATGTATACTGGTGTTCAACCAACAGTTACTGGGAATCAGCAATTATCTAACCAATTGACTGGTGGGGGTATGACCAGTCAACAGTTACAAGCTAACCAAACTGGACGGTCAATTCAGCAACCATTGGGCCCATTTGCAACTGGTAATGCTCAAGTTTTGGGTCCCTTTGCCACGGGCAATGCACAAGTACCTTCTGCCACTGGTAGTGCATATAGTTTATTGGGTGGACCAAACAGTATGAATACGCAAATGGCTGCAATGACTGGACAATCTAATATGGCTGGGCAAAACATGGGTTTGAACATGACTGGGTTCCAACAGCCTATCCAACAGAACATGCAAATGCAGCCACAAATGCAAATGCAACCAACCATGCAACAACCACTACCACAATCACGATCATCACCAATGATGATGCAACCACAATTCATGCCACCACAGCAGCAGCAGGCAGCATTCCAGCCACAACAGCAGCAGGCAACATTCCAGCCACAACAGCAGCAGGCAGCATTCCAGCCACAACAGCAGCAGGCAGCATACCAGCCATATATGCAACAACAATCAAGCATGAGTGTACCAAATATCAACGGCTTGTCACAACAATTCCAGCAAGCATCATTGACAGGTAATGGGACTAGCATGGTGCCAATGATGCAACAGACGCCGCAAATGCAACAACAACCAATGCCATTACAAGGACAGCCAACTGGTTTTGGGTTTGGAAATCAGCCTAGTGCAGCTCAAGCATTAGGCATGGACTCTACACAGCAAATCCAATCTTTACAACCTCAAAAGACTGGGCCTCATCCTCCAGTTTCTTTCGGTGGACCACAAGCATTGCAACCTACACCTACTGGAAGAAGAGCAAATTTAAGTTCAGCCACGCCTACAAATCCATTTGGTTTCTAATTATAGTTAAAATATATTTTTAAATTTTTTTTTTCTTTTGTCTGCTACTTTGTCAATACATAATGAATTCATTTAGCGCCCAGATATTTTTATGTGTTTTCGTTAAAGCTTTACGTATGCCCGCCTTTGCCATAATATATTCTTTCTGGTTGCTTGTTGCGGATCTACCAACGGAATTGAATCATCAGATTGCTGCCAGAGCGGTTCACGAACACTAATATATTCGGGTAACAACGCACCACTACATCTTAATGGAGTTAGATACAACAATCTAATAGGAACTTTGGCGCCGTCCAGCTTTAGTTGGCAATTGGTTCTTGCACAGTCATAAGCATTGGATATGTAATCTCCGTGGTAAAGGTCAACAACAGTTCGAATTTCTCCCGGTATATGTTCATATTTTGTGAATTCTCTCGTAACTGAGTCATGCCGCTTAGTTAGTCGAAAAATATTCCTGTTCGTATCATACCCGATTTCCCCATTATGATTCAACGAATCCATGAAAAATTGAACAAAGTTATGATCACCCACTGGTGGACTACTAGTAGTGAAAACATGCAAATCAGTATGATCTGGATCATAATATTTCACCGTCAATAAAGCCGCAACTGCTCCGCACAACCCCATGACCTGCTAAAATCAATTCCTTTGTCGCTGGATATTCTTTTTTAAAGTTGTCACATCACCATCTATCTTTTGAATAACCCTATTGTATTTCTGCAAATACATAGAATTCATCATGCAATCATTGCAAGTGACTCCATCGCCTTGAAAAGCTGCTGGAGGAGCACGCATAGTTTCAAGCGCGAGCCCACCAGCAATACCAACTACAATATCGTTTAACTACTTATCCAAAGCTATGTATCCCAGCGTAGTGGCATTATATGTGTGTCATTCCATGTCGAATAGAATTGAATGGATTATCTGGATTCATGACAAAATTGACACCTTTTGTTCTTTTCAAACGCTTCTAATTGATTGACGCATTGTGCCCAGTTGATGTATCCTAAATTTCGTTTCAAAAATGACAACTGGTAGAAATTGACAGCTCCTGGAAGTTCTGGAACCTCTAGTTTACCTTACTTTAGGTTTTCATCCACTCCAATACATTGGCTTATTCCAAGTAACGTTATTAATATTAATAAAATCATGTTGTTTTATTGTTTAATTTTATTTTCGTTTTTGTTTTTTGTCCATAAAGTATAAGTTAAAATAGTTTTCAAAGATTTATGCATGAAGAGTAAACGCTTGATTTTCCATATCGAGTATGTGTATACGGGATACTCCCGAGAAATGCAGCGCGTTTTGAGCCCCACGCGCAATCGTGATCTCTTTGACCATCACAAGAATAATACTCCATCTCACCAATGAAGTTCTTTTTGATAAAAATTTCCCCAGATGGTGGACTGAATTTAGTGTCAGACGGATAGAATGGAATCGGATCATATTGTCTAGTTAGCATGAAAATTTCTCGGTCATAAAAATTACCAGACTCAAAATCAAACAAAGTATCAATATAATCTGCGAGATTTTGGTCCCCAATCATTGGTTGGCCCGCAGTAATCAGCTTAATTTTATTAAACTTGTCATAGTGTTTTAAATGTGCTGCTGTTAGCATGGCTACTGACCCGCCCATTGAATGGCCGCCAATCACTATATCGAAATCTGGAAACTCATCGACCAACTCATTCAACACTGGATATATTTCCATAAATGAACTATTATAAGCCTGATAAAACCCTCGATGTACGAGACATCCATCAGGACAAGGTTTCTCCCGGCCATCCGAGAACTCTAATGGGACTTGCTCGTTGTCTAGATCTAATATTAAATTATTTAAACTCATCGTGCCTCTATGCATCAAAACAATTATTTTTAAGCTTTCATCAACCGCCAAAAAGCCAGAAGTTAAATACCGGTCATTATCTTCTAACCAGATCTTTTTTAGGATCATGTTAGGGAAATCTTGACAAAGTGCTGTGCATTCAAATTCTGGTCCTCTCAGACCTTGTAAAACACCTACACACGATCCGATAATTACCAGCTTGGTCAGGTTGTACAATACTTCCAAGTTTTCTGTGATTAGCTGTGCACAATACACCGTCCCAATAATAAAACTGAATACCAGCGTTAATTTCATTGATTATTTATAAGTTGTCAAATCTCAAAGATGAACATTCGGATTGATTAATGTGTTTATACAAATATAAATTTCGTAATGAAATACAAAATAAGTTGTTGGGAGATCAAGCACTGGCCAGAACTATTTGCGTAATTTTTGTGGTGGTGCGCATGTGACCTTGCGCAGCTGAACAGGCGCCGTCGTAATTTAATTATTGCCGCTGTGGTCAAATTTATTATCGTATTATTCGGTGTGAACTAAAATACATATGCAAAGCATCATCATTTTTAGGAAAGAATAACAAGTCATTGTGACCAAAAACGTTAACAAATATGGCATGAGACTGAGCTACGAACAACCTTAGATCTATACTTAACTATGAATTCATGAACGATTTGAATAAATAATGCTTAGATTTTTATACTTATCTAATCACCCATCGATCCCGTCAAATTTGCATTGGAACAACCATGCAAGTATATGCTTACGCGTACTTCTTGTAAAATTGGAACAAGCTATAGACAGAATATTAGGAAATGTGCGCTCCTGACCCAACTTACCAAACTCACAAATAAAACATTCTAATTATAAGCTTGGACAATCTAACTGGCTTAAACTTCTACTTGAGTGGTCAACCCCCTTTTCTCATAAATGAGACAAAACCTTGTTATTTATCATCGCTATAAGACTCTTTCCAACTAATCATAAATCAAAATGACAAGGGATTTAAAGATAAGGTAAATACATATAGGCGGGTCTTGGTAAGGTTAATTTTTCTGTTACAAAAGCGCAGTAGTTTTTAATGCCGCACCGCATTCCTCGGGACATACCTGGGCTGTAGCCAGAGAAGGAAAAAAAAAAAAACAGATACCAAAGATCAAATTGCTAACTGCGGGATCGTTATAGGATTGCCACTATCCGATGATATTCATCAATGTTCAAAATATGTATTTCTTTATATGTATGCTAACATCAAAAAAAAAAAAAATCTAGAAAAGCTTATCCTTTTTACGACCTGGTTTATTTCCAAGCTTGATATAACTATGATCTAGGTTTTCCACCGGGAAAAAAAAAAACTGATGTGCTCTAAACACACGAGAATATAGAAGCTTGGAGATACTTCTTTATTGCCAATTGCAATTCATTAAATTATCAAAACAGAAATTCAACCTATAAATTGAAAATAAAATCCATACCTCTGTTTGTATTCATAGACTTGCATGTCATCTGCCTGGTAGCACCGTCCCCTCATGAATCGATAAGGGGTTTGAAGGGCAAGCGAGATGGCAATGATGGTGGTGGCGATAGTGGAGGCGATGATGACAGGGGTGGTAGTGGAGACATGGATAGTGGAGATGGTACGAGAGGTGGAGATATTAATAAATGATCCTCTATCAATATTTATTTTCACTCCTTGTCAACTACTTGTTATTTTTATAAATATTGTTAAGCCTCATTTCTCATGTTCAAGCAATATATTTTGATTTATATCAATATACGTACTTTTTACTTATTCTGTAATTAATTGCTCTAGCCCTTTGGTTTTCTTATGCCCTAATAACACTGAGCCATACAGTTCAGTGAAAAATTAGGCGATAATTTTTGCATATACATCGTTTTTACGCCAGTGCTTGTAAAATTATACACGCGCTACTCCGGACCTGTTTGATAACATACATTTTGATAGTACGTTTTATTTTTGGCTATGTTTCATTGTTTCAGATTATGCGGCTGATTATAGATCTACGACGATCAATTAGATCCATCGCTGCTTGAAATGAATCACTGCATTCGGCAAGCCCAGAGGAGGAGGAGGGGGGGGGGGAACTTTGCTTAGACATCTATAAGTTTTAACTTAATCGAAAGCTCGTTGATTTTTATGCAAGTTGAATCAAAGAAATTTGTGGTAATTTTGAGAGCGTTTGTTAGTTCAAAAATAGGTCTGTTAAGAGATTGCTAAGCAGTATAGAAGCGATTTACACAATTTTTCAGAATCTCAGTTTGCATAACACTTATTCCATAGAAAAGGGGTGGGCCAAATGTACATAATTTGAATAAAGTTAAATATAGCTGCGGTACTGATGAAATTTTAGGTTTTTTTTTTTTTTTTGTGGGCGGAATTTTACCAACTACTCCTCTGTTAGATACTCTTGAAAAAAACTTTATTATTATTTTCAAAGCATCAATTTTTTTTTGTCTAATGGTACTTTATCAACAAAAACAATTGTTAACTGAAAAACTAACATCCTCATGCAAGCTGCGGTGTCGATCAAAGTGATCATAGCCCACTTAAGCAAGTGGTCCATTGACGTGTGTCGACTGCGAAATAAATGCAATTTTTTTGCAGTTATCGGCTATTGTTATTGATATCCTCCGTTATAAGTTACCGGAAACTCTTAGTTGTATACCCAAGACTTTTTCTAAATTTGGATTTTCAGATAGCTTTGAGGCAAGACATGCATCTCAATATGATAATAATGACAATGACGTGTATAGATCTCTCTCTAAGACGAATGAGCACAATAAACAATCAACTTAGGCGTCGAAATCTTCTCCCGGTTTTAAATTTGCCGATACCGCGGCGAGCTACATTATGTGCGTCATCGAGACCAGCATGGGTGGCCGGTAGAGGTGCGTTAACAAATATAATAATACAATTCTTTATGTTCCGAATTCCTCATATATCGATCGAACTATCATTCAATAATGATGCGCTGTATAAATACTCAGGCTTTAAAGTTCAGAAAATTAAGAGCTGACAATGACAAATTGGTGGTGGGATAAATATAGACGATACTTTTCTACTCAATTGGGATGATGACAGCAACAATCTCTTTTTTCCTTCTATTTCTAAAGATTATTTAGTTATAATTAGGGGTTGCAGCGGCTCCATTGACTTTGAACAACAGCTGCTTAAGTTACTTATAGAAATTTACCTTTTAGATTGTGTAACTATCTCGTACACGCAAATTAAAAAAAAAAAAAAAAAAAAAAAAAAAAAAAAAAAAAAAAAAAAAAAAAAAAAAAAAAAAAAAAAAAAGACCAAAAAACAAAAAAAAAGATTGGGAACCCGCTAAATTCCGTGGGATCAATGAGTCAATATCTGCTTAGTCCCAATAACAGATTAAGGCGGGTTCTGCCAATCGTGCAAAAATAGCTCTTTAAGCTTAAAGCCGCATCATCATAAGGTCCTATAAATTCATACTCACATGGTGCATTAATTGGATCCTCCGCCACTACCGAGAAATTTTAGTTCTATAATTATGGTATGCTTAGCTATGATGATATCAACTTTTTCCCCCAATTAATTGATCTAACAAAATCGCCCCCGAAATCGTGCATTTACTATACGCTAAAGCACACTAGTTTCTATATTTGTCATCCGCTTCCCACAGTTGGGAAGTATACTTTTGAACTCCACTTTTTCCTCCCCCAACTCTACAAGAAAGCAAAAAAAAACAAAACAAAACAAAAAAGGTATATAACCAAGCTGGATTCCACATATGCTTTTGATCTAATAAAACAACTCAATATTATATCAACATCAAACTTAAAGAGCAACATGAAAGTTTCAAATTTTATTGCATGCACTTTGATGGTAGCTGAATGTTGCTGGGCTGCTTCATTATTCCCTAGAAAACACGTTCTAAAAGTATGCGGCGATGAAGAGGGAGGTTGGTGTGCTGAAGAATTGGATCGACAATGGCAGCTGGAACATTCTGACGATGCTTCTGGTTCAGAGGACAAGAACTGGGATTTACATTTGTTCTAAATTGATGAACAAGAAAGGTAGCAAATGGACGGCCCTGGTGGTATTGGCCATGCGAAAACCAATGTATAGCTAAGTTTATGAACTGTATTTATTTATTTATTGAATTGATGAAATTTTGAAAATTGAAAACGTGCGATGTTTTTGTAATATATTGCCATGGATAAGCATCAATGGTGATCTTCACCTCCATATGGAATGTTTTGAAAAACGCCATGAACAAATTATGATTCTCTCGCCAAAACTCTCACGTGTAGACAAGCCCTGTAAATCAAATCTAATGTTCCAGAGTATTAAAATCGTTATGAATCTGTAGTAAAGTTACAATGCCACAGCATTACTTGTTCTTAATAAAGAACGCGCAGTTACCATAAGAAAGCCAATCTTATATCAAGATCGCTTTGCAAAATATAGATCTTTTCATACGCGCTGTCAACTATGCATACGAAATAAAAACTGGTTCCACCTTTTGTGCATATCCTCTCCCCCCAATAAATATCCCATCCGCAGATGCCGCATCGCTTTATCATTACACACAAAACAAAACAAAAAACGGGTTTTTATGTGAAATGCCGTTAAGATGGTGATGGATATAATTTACTGAGGATATAAAGTTTTGAAAAAGGCGTTGTTAACGTTTGAGATAGCTGTCGTCAATTGTATGGTATAGTCAGCTTTATTCTCGCTAGCGGGTTTTGTCGTATCATTTTTTGAGGCCTAGCGTATCAAACTTTTGGCGATTCTGCAGCTACGGATAACAAAATCGGTAAATAAAGGTGCATTCATAGAGTATGAAAATTAAAGCGTTGTATAGGTAATAACTTTATGTAAATATGCGTTATGCTGCGCACTAGTTCACAATAAATAAATTTTGATTAATTTCTTGTTTGGACGCAAGCCCCAAACCGTTAATAGTTTAATCTCTAAATAGGATCTTGAACTTTTTGGGGATGTGGCTTTTTTGTTGTTAGAATCTAAGCCGCACGAGCATATAGTTGGGGGTAAGCTATAGTTTCAAATTTGCGACAATACGCGCTCGATACTCTGAAGCTAAACCACTTGAATAGTTAAGTTTCAAGCAGCAAACCGCATTACCTAAATACAAGACACTTCCAGTTAATGAACTAAAATGTAGCCAAATTACATCTTTGCGAGTGCAGTTGTGTGAAAGGGTTATAACCCTCAAACTTTTAGTCTTTTTTTTTTTTTTTTTCAAGATTCTTATATATTAAGCACCAAAAACATGAAGTAAATAACAAGGGTATGGGCTACTAAAATATTAAAATATCAACGCCACTCTCATCCATGACCTCAGCAAATATACAGTTTCCTTATCATTTGGGCCAAAAATGTTACCACTTTTTCATTCGATTTCAACCGGGTTTAACACCACGACAGCTTGAACGGGGTATTGAACAAATTCGCAACAGGTATGATAATCCAGGAGGCTATGTACATGTCCATTTAACACGGAGATACGGGCACAGAACATATGTTGTGGTAGCTCGCTGTAGTTATACTGTATATGTGAATATTATGGAATCTTATGAGGTAGTTGCATCTGGACGGTAATTATGATTCTCACAGCAGATATAGCGGAAAGCTGTTTTTATTTGAAATGTCAATGTAAAATATAATATCTATAGCACTATCGAATGCTCAATATTTTGGACAAATATTAGTCGTTTGTCTATTTCAACCTTAAATTGTTTTGTCTCATTAACCACCCCCTCATTAAAACGGGGCCAATTTATCTAATCATCAAATGAGTACCCATCTTTTTCAGAATGCGTTATTAAAATATTAGAAATACCATAGACGATGTAGCTCAGAGCCGTCGATACAGATAAAAGCCTGTAGTTCCAGTACTTTTAATATTCTAAAGCTTGAATTCATCGTTATTTGTTTTGATTTAAAAAGTAAAGGATGTCACTTGGTGAATACCATTAAGTATAGTATTTCAAGGCACTGCAAAACCATTCAATGTTCCACTATTGAAGTTATATGTGCAGGAATAGAACAAGTACTTAGACACCTAGTTGAAGTTTATGAGAACGAACACATAGACGTACAATTCGAAAAAGGAAATAAGTGTCGGTTATGGTAAATGGGGCTACGTGGATCCTGAATAGCTTCCAAATCCACCAGTTGTTAGCTAGACTTGCCCCTGAACCAATTCGCCGACATTGGGAGCTGTAAGGCTTCTTTTTCTAAGTTGTTATATGATAAACTATTACCTTTTATGTCGAGGATTATTTCTATAACCAGCGTTTTTTTTAAAAGAATGGAGAAAATAGGCTCGTGCACATATCGAAAAACGAGTTACCTCCCGCAAATACCAAACCTCATTTGCGATCAGATGCTCTTCAAGTTTGAAAAATTACTCAATGCGTAATACTATCAATTATTGAAGTAATAATACCTTCAACTTTGTGTTCCATACATTATTAGCTTACCACAAGCACCCCAAACCCCCATTGATCCAATACCTCATTCGTCGATACTGCCCTTTCCTATAACTCAACTAAAACAAAACAAATATATATCATCTCGCATCCAGCTCAAATAATCATAGAGAGCAACTAGAATTAAGAAATGAGATTTTTAGCAGAACGATATCAGAAGCTAACACCCGCAACAGCAACTGTCTACTCATTCTTCTTGAGCACAAATACCAATTCTACTCGTCTTGAGCAACAATTTGCTAAAATTCTTAAGTCATATAATCTGCCCAAAACTGTTGAAATATATTCAATTGACGAGGGGCAAGAACCGTTATGAAGTGCAATGTAAAGTGAATGAAGCTGCAGTTACGTTCATCAAGGTAAATTTCCATAATGAATATTGTATTCTCGACAAAAAACTAGTGATAACAGGTGGGTTTTACCAAGGATAAAATTTTAACGAAGGAAAAAAACAAAGTACAATTTTTATTAGTATTTTTTTTATACTTATTCTTTGTTTTTGCTAGTTAACCTTTATTAATGGATTTTTTTATCAATAAATTTTGTTCCTGCACCTATACTTCATTTGAATGGGGATTTCCAAAACCTTTAAGCCACTACAACTTCTATAACAGTGAAACGTGCTTATGCGAGTTATATTAACTAGCTGGTATGTGCTGCACAGATTTGGCCAAGTTATTTAGCACTAAGCCCGAGCATCAATGAATGCACTTCCGTGCTACCCGATTGTGAATATAAAAGCTAACCAGCAAAAGCCTCGTACCGCATATTTAGCTAGTCAAAAACTATACTACGGTTTTAGCATCCCTGACTTAATTCAATTATTATAACTATCTCACAGAGAAGCATGCGGCTTATGATGCGCTAATTCATCCCACATCGTGTCGACCACAGCAACATACCTGAACAACAAGTCCTCAAAACTGGTATTATGGGCGATAGTGTTACAATCAAACTGTGGTTGACTGGCACCGCGATATACGTGATCAAATACAAGCATTTGTACACAATTGTACCCGGATATCCATATAGGATGATAGAGCTGAGGCCTTATGAAAAGTGGTCAGATAGAAAAGCTCGCAATGACTGGTTGTTAGAACAGATCCTTTTTGTTTTTTTCTCTCCTTTATTCATTAATTATGTATTGAATTATTATTATTGTTTTTTTGTTGCGCACTTCTAGGTCTCGAGGTGAAACAATCGCAAATGAGGTTTATACGCGCTGCGGCTCATAAAACACGCGAATCTGTGCCGCATTTTATAACCTCTTTCATTTTTATCCCGAAACTACAAAAGGCCATTAAACCCCAATACCTACTAACTTTTGTTGTAGTATATAACTATGGAAAATGAGCACCTCATCTTCTCATGGTAAATGAATGTAACGTGGAGCAAACGAATGAATTCAACGATTTAAGGTCACATTTGTCTATTTAAATACCACATGAGGTTTGTACGTCATGGCAAGTATCCGGAATATAATTCAAGAAAAGAGGCTGGGACCCACTACCTTCAAGGGCAGTTTATGTACCAGCATGATCAGACTGTAGTTCAGTTAACACTAAGTGATGCAGCTTCCATGGAAATTTTTGGGAGATATGCTAACGTTAGTTTTTCAAATAGGCTGTTGAGATTCAAGATTTCAGACCAACAATAGAAATTATAAACAGATTGGGCGTATAAATGGCTTTATTACTATCTTATCCTGTGCATATTATTTATTAGCTTGAACTAATATATAAATGATATTTTGACCTTGCCGAGCAATATTATAAACATCTTTCTACTCTCCTGTAAACTATTTTTACGATATATTGAACACCATGGATTCTCAAGTGCTTGGAGCAGCTCCAGCTTCAATTGTTGCGCTTTTTTCCCACCACCCACAAATCCAACCAGTTCTACATTACAATTGTTTTTTTTTTTATCTCTTCTTTATTACTATTAATAATACTAAAAAACTATTTCAATTCTTCTTCAGGCTGTTTTTTTTTCTTTTTTTCTTTTTACCTCTTTATTATTATTTACTTATACATATATTAAAAAACATCTCTTTATTCTTTCAAAAAGATAACCCAATAATAACACAAAATAATAACAAATCATAAATCAACAAAAGATAGAGGAAAAGCATCTAAAAAACCCCTAAGGGATCATGAAGTTACTCTCAACCTGGATCGGTAAGTACTGGCCCCGCTACTCGAACATTTTCAAAACGTTCATGGAATAGACGGTATCCCAAATGTTTTTTTTATCTCTTCTTTATTAATATTAATAATACTAAAAGACTATTTCAATACTTAAAAAAATATAAAATAACCAAAAATAACAAAATAATTTAATTACCACTAAAAATAACAATAAATCATAACTTTGAGAATAGAGGAAAGATCAGAAGACGAAAAAACCCCTAATTAGGGCTTATGGTAAAAACTACAATCAACCTGGATCAGGCTGTTGCAGCTCATAGAATAGACGGTAAGCCAAACTTCTGGACTCGGAGAGTCGTTTGCGGAGAAACATGATCATGATGTCAATGGCATCACTTGGATTGGTGGTTTCAATAGAAAATCGATAAGTTTTTTGTAATTCTAAAGCAACCTCAATGAATCTTGGATAAGATTGTTGTCTTTTTTCTGGATGTCGAACAAAAATGTTTTTATTTTTATTTTTTTATCTCTTCTTTATTATTATTTACTTAATACAAATTTTTTTTTTTTTTTTTATCTCTTCTTTATTAAATGTCTTTTTTTTTTTTCAATTTCCATAATATATTAAAATACTATATCTTTATTACAATAGTGATATACTTATAAGAGTGTGTTGGTTTTACGAAATACCGGTTTTAATCAGGAGCGGGTTCTGGCTGTCGTTGTTCCATCCGTCGATGAAACAACTTATAATTATCAAACTTCAATTTTGAAATGCAGATTTGACTGGCAAACTGCCTCATAATTTCAATATCGCTCCATGGATGTCTTTTTTTTCAATTTCCATAATATGTTTTTTTTTTATCTCTTCTTTATTATTATTTACTTAATACATATACTAAAAAATATCTCTTTATTCTTTCAAAAAGCTAATCCAATAATAACACAAAATAATAACAAATCATAAATCAACAAAAGGTAGAGGAAAAGCATCTAAAAAACCCCTAAGGGATCATGAAGTTACTCTCAACCTGGATCGGTTAGTACTGGCC
>JAJLUN010000022.1:0-121166 GCA_030564365.1 Blastobotrys arbuscula | reverse complement strand
CTTTTTGCTTTTAGCACTCTTTTTTGCTTTGTTTTGTTTTGTAAACGAACCCCGCATATAAATGTACTTTACAAGCGTAAATCTGAGAACACCTCCTCCATGAAATCACAAATAAAAATGCGCAACTATCTTTTTTATTCTTCATACACCATCTTTTTTTTTAAACCTCACTAACCAACTAAAAAAATGATTGTTTATAAGGATGTTCTTAGTGGTGATGAAATGTTCTCTGACGCCGTTGAACCAAAGGAAGTCGATGGTGTTGTCTATGAAGTTGACTCCCATATGATCGCTGCTGAACAAGCCAACTACGTTATTTGCGATATGGAATCGCGTCAAACCTCTTTCGATAAGCAATCATACATGGAATACCTCAGGGGATACATCGATACTGTTAGTGGTTGCTTGGCGGCTGAAGGAAAAGATTTTGAAGATTTTAAAAACCGTGCTAACATGCAACTCGGGAAAATCGTGGAGAACTTCGAGAACTACGAGTTCTTCTTTTGTAATATTATGGAGCTTGAGGGTATGGTTGCTTTGAGGGACCACCGAAAGGATGGCACTCCATTTTTCATCTTCTGGAAGCACGGTTTGGAAGAAGAAGAGTTTTAAAACAAACTCCTTGTTTTGCGTTTTTTTTATATATATATAACTCAGGGGATGAAAGGGGGAGGGGGTTCAATCACTATATCATTGCATCTCAGCATCCTTTCTTCTCTCTCATAACCATAAATTATTATCCATAACGATGATCAACTAATAATATCAATAATAATGAATGTAACCACAGGATTATTGGTTAACTTCCCAAAAAAAAAAAAAAAAAAAAAAAAATTTGAATTCGCCAAACCGGGACCTAGAAACGGGTACGATCGATATCTCAGTCAAACATGGGTTGACGATGATGGTGAGGGTTTTGAAATCAACTATATTAAAAGGTTTGCTAGTGGCGTATGGGGGCAGGATAAAATTGACTTTTTTGTATGGTAGTGATGCAACAAAGATTCGCAATAGCTTCTAAAAGCTCGGATTTGGAACAAAAGGTGTGTTTGAAATTGGTCCAGTGAATTCTGAATCTTCGCGTAGAATTTATTAATAACATTCCAATGACATTGGCAAGACAAGATTTGATTGCCAAAAATCGTTATATCCTCATCTACTTGGAATAATGGGGGGTGTCAGTCATGGTAGTATTTTTATTTGGTGGGATTGATATGAGTTTTTTTTTTTTTTTTTTAAAACCCTTCTTCTTTCAAACCGTGCTTCCAGAAGATTAAAAATGGAGTGCCATCCTCCCGGTGGTCCATCAAAATAACCATACCGTTACCACTATAGGAACTACTTGTGAAGAACTCGTAGTTCTCGAAGTTATCCATGATTCTCTCGTATTGAGCCTCAGCATCCTCTTGAAAATCCTCAATAGCATCTGGCTTATTTTCACGCAAGAAATTCAGAACAAGCGCCAAGTAATCATCGAACTTCGCCGCGTATAAATCCCTACCGAAAGAGTTTCGTTTCAATTTAAAATGGTGAACAAGTTCGTTGATTTGTTCAGCACCTTCTTCAGCAGTACCATCACCATCTCCAGCAGACAGGATCTCACCACCACTGGAGACAGTGATCATTTTGGAGTCAACTTCATAGACCACATCATCGACTTCCTTTAGTTCATAGGAGTCAGATAATACTCTATCATTAGTAAAAATGTCTATGTAAAAACGCATTTTTTTTTTAGTTGGTTAGTGGAGTTTGAAAAAAAAAAAAAAAAAAAAAAAAGATGGTATGAAGAACAAAAAAAATTGGTACGAAAAAAGATGGCCATTTTTTTGTGATTTCTTGGGGATTGTTCTCAGATTTACGCTTGTAATGTACATTTACATGCGGGGTTCGTTTACAAAACAAAACAAAGCAAAAAGAGCGCTAAAAGTTCTGCGTGCCAATAATATCGCAAGTTTAACATCAGATTATACGCTCTGATGGTACCTTACATATGTATCTTGGTTGCATTAGTGTATTTATTTGGTTCGGCTATCTCATTTGAGGCAACAGGTCTCGTAGGTTTGAAGGCCTTGCTTGCCAAGTGGTTTTTGTGGATGTGTTGTTGCCGTCAGTTTTTTATGTGTTTTTGCTACCCAATCGTACGGGAAAATGTTGGTGAAAGCGAAGAGTAGAATGTGTATCATAATTGGTTTCTCAATGTTTCTGGATTGAAAGAATTCATCTCGAATTTTTTGATAATATCAATTGTTGCTGCTAATTCTTTCAGTTTTGTGGTTTGGTTCCGTTATGAAACAAGTCATAAAATCACTTCGTAGCTGTATCATTAGTTTAGAGCTCAGTAGGGAGATTGAACATTCAACTCAATTTTGAGTACTAGTTTACAGATGTGAATTCTTACTACCGCCTTTAAAATACTAGTTACAACACTCTAACACATCTATTGATATAAAAACACTAGAAGACAAAGAAAAATAAAAAAATAGCTAAAATTGATTCTTAATTCTTTGGAACTGCTTGATTCATGTGAGACTATTTGTCTCAGTATGAAACAAAAAAAACGGCTACATGATAACTTCAATATTGACAAACAGCGGATGTTTCTTTGCTACATATTTCAGAAATATTAGATAGAACCGTTTGATGAGTTTATGGACATTAAAGAACCTGCATTCTAGGGTATTTAACTCTGCTTCTTTTTTTTTTTTTTTGACATAAGTCCATGCTAAAGAGAAGGAGGGAGTCAGTTATAAAGTATGTTTGGGAGGTGGTTTTGTTCGATATGGATTCTAAAAAGGCGCTGCTGAATACTGTGAAAGTTATCTGGTTTGGTCCGGCCGGTAGTCATATGCTTGTCTCAAAGATTAAGCCATGCATGTCTAACTATATAAAATGAAACTGCGAATGGCTCATTATATCAGTTATCGTTTACCTGATAGTACTTTACTACTTGGATAACCCGTGTTGGGGTAATTCAAAAGCTTATTTATCACGCTATAAGCAATATTAGAAGAAAAAGAAGGAAAAAAAAAAAAAAAATATTTATTAAAAAAAAAAGGTTTCACGACAAATAGCTTAAAGGAATTAAATAGAACTGCATGGAACTACAAGAATATACGTAGATTAAAACAAGCGAATTGTTTGAAGAAGGAAAAAACCGAAAAGAGTGAAAAAAGGGAGGATATCAGGCTCCTTTTATACTTTTTTTTATTAGGTCCAATATACTTTCATGCCATGCTGAAATATATTAACTATAGATATATCCCAGTCCGACTCAAAATAGATTATTAATAAACACACAACTTTTGTAATGTAATGCGGCTGGCGCTTCCAATCACACAACTTTTGTAATGTAATACGGCTGGAGTTTCCAATTCTACATCTATTACTGGTATACCCGTACTTTATTCAGTACACGTTTAATGGAATCAATCACTGTTTTGGGCTCTAAAACCATTACAACTATCTCCATGGGCCTGAGCACTGCACATGGGATATCTACAAAATTGAGATGGGAATAGGAATCTGGGCATATCGTGCAAATTGTCACAAAACTACGATATCTTGGAAGACAAGAGCCTATTTATCATGTTATAGGCAATATTAGAAAAAAAAAAATTAATCGGGCCGAACCGGTTGCTCTGTAAACGAGGCAAACACGTCTCTAAATTTTAATCAATTTAGATTTAAAACAAGCGAATTGTTTGAAGAAGGAAAAAATCGAAAAGAATAAAAAAAAAAAAAAAGGGGAGGATATCTGTTGGCTTCACGTGACTAACATCACATGATCGTATTGTGTTAGTTTACTGCGGAGCTATTTAACTCCTTTTTATAAAGTAATGGTGATAACATTTTATTCTCTAAATAATGCGTACACATTATATATATCCATAACCTCCCAACATAGTAACCACTAGCTTAACAGTAAACTAAGGATGCCTCCCGGGACGGATAGATAAGGAATATTGATTACTTATCCTGGGAAGTATCGGTATTCTCAACAATTAATTGGAAGCCGAGCGAATGTCGGCTGCTCAACAATATATTTCTCCGCACTAGCGGGAGCTCGTATATAAAAAAGGAAAATTTTCGTAAGATTTTCTTCTTCTTCTCTTTAAGTATTTTAGTTCAAACAAAGAGGTAATAAATATATTTAAAGCTTCTAAAAGATTAATGCAACTAAACTTTTTAATCATTTACGCTGTAGCTGTAAGCGTATCAGCAGCTATTATTAATCAAGGGACTGCGGATGTACTTTATGACATATTATCACAAGAGGACGTTGAGAAATACTATATTAAAGATGGCAGTAAAATAAAGAGATACCACGGAAAGAGTAAGTCTCATAATGACATCTCGGATAATATTGAAAGAACTATGAGAAGAGTTGATGGTACAACAGAAGAAGAAGATACTGAAACTGCAGAATTCATAAAAATATATCTGATGAATGGAACGGAGGCTGCCATGGCGAAAGGTCTTGAACGTACTTCGTTTAATATGTGGGAAGGGATAGACGGACCGAGGCTAGTAAATAAAGAGGATGTAAACGGGACTGGGTACGATATAAAAGCTAAAGAGTCAGGCACTGTAGACTTAACGCAGATTCACGATGTGGTTTCAATGGCAGATAGGAGTATGTTATCATCCAATACGCTGCACTTGGATTTTCCGGGGCAGGTGCCGCAATATCAGGAGGAAGCTTAGCATTGGCGTTGTACACACAAGTGACTAAAGGTTCAGATAAGGTAGAAGCAATTGGAGCAGGTTGCGCGGCAAGGTATTGGAATAAGGGTAGATACATGCCAGGAGTTGATTGTTTCGCTAATGCTATAGATCACGTAGATAAGAGAAGCTGTGATATCAGATTCGCATGCGGGACAGTACGAGGAGATCCAAACAGTGGGTGTCAATTGACATTTGTATACGGGTCACATGCTAATGAAGTGGGTTTGGTAGGATGTGATCACTGGAAAAGTGAAACTGGTGCAAACAGCTATTGTCCACAAGGAAGTGACTGTAAGAAATATTAAAACATAATACGAATGGTATATTGTTTATTTATTTTATAAAATTTTAAAAAAAAAATAAAAAATAAAAAATAAAAAAAAAATAAAAAAAAAATAAAAAAAAAAACAAAACCAAAACAAATGACAAAATAACCACAAACGTATGGAATGAACCATAACAGCCATATGTAATCATATAATTTGGGGAGCCGTAGGCAGTTGCCAATTAAATGGCTGCTGACATAACTATAAAGTCATAAGAAACAGAGTGCGTGGAATACGTATGACATGTCGGCGGAGAAAAAAGAAAAAACGAGCCATATTAGAAGCTTTAAATATATTTATTACCTCTATGGTTTGAACTAAAATAGTTAAAGAGAAGAAGAAGAAGCATCTTATGAAAATTTTTCCTTTTTTATATACGAGCTCCCGCTAGTGCGGAGAATTATTGTTAGATAGTTGATTGCATCGCGACAATATCGTAAACATACAGAAACATCAAGTTAGTGGTTGTTTTACATTAATGGTCTAATGATGATTAATGAATGATTTCATTAGATCATTGATGAGCTATTCACATTAATGATCTAATGATGATTAATGAGTTATTTGATGAATATTTATCTTATTCAGTTGTTCTGAATAAAGTATAAATATGGGTTTATTTTATCATATAATTTTTATTCAAAATCTACTTTTTAATATATCTTTTTATTATCATACTTTTAAAGAAGGTCACTCTATTATTATTATAATCTAACAATATCAGACCCCTTTTATACTTTTTTTTATTAGGACCAATATATTTTCATGCCATGCTGAAATATATTAACCATAGATGTATCCCAGTCCGACCCAAAATAGATTATTAATAAACACACAGTAATGTAATGCCGCTGGCGTCTCCAATTCTACATCTATTACCGATATGCCTGTACTTTATATCCAGGACATGTGGCTATTAGAGTTAGTCACTGTTTTGACAACAATCTCCATGGGCCTGAGCACTGCATATGGGGGTATCTACAAAATTGAGATGGGAATAGGAATCTGGGCATTTCGTGCAGATTACTACGATATCATGATAGGCAAGAACCTATTTATCACGTTATAAGCAATATTAGTAAAAAAAAAAATAAAAGATTTATTAAAAAAAAAAATTACATGGAGCAGCCAAAAGAAGGCCGTCTTTGTACATATTTGGTAAAAGGCAAAACAAGCGAATTGTTTGAAGAAAGAAAAAAAATCGAAAAGAGTAAAAAAAGGGAGGATATCAGACCTCTTTTATACTTTTTTTTTGAATCTAGGGTTACTTTACAAATCCTCTGGCAGCACCATTTTTATTAAAATAAACTAAATCATGAAGATTAAAAGTACAATCGCAAATATCTCGGTGGTATCTTAGCTACTACTGATAGGCTAGCCTACGGCAACATTCATTGACCACCCCCCCCCCCCCCCTTCCTCCCCATTTTGTTGCGAGTGGTAACGTTATAAATTGCCAAATGTGAAGCCCAAATACAATGGCAGCAACTTGCTTCATGCTTATTCCGGGAAAATATTGTTGTTGTTGCGTTCTGGCTGATTTTATTACAGATAATGTATACAGGTGAACCGGCTTTTATGAATATATATGGGCCGTTCATTATTATATTGAGATAGGGCTAGAATTATAAAAGCTGCTGTTGCATATGGCAAGAGGAATATATTATGGATCATATAAAGCACCACGTAGTATATTACCATTGAAATAATAAAAATAAACTAAAAAGATTTAGCTGACCAACCCTCTCACTATACGGCATCTTTATCATGAATGAACCCCCTCCCACAAGAGTTGTTTTACGGTATACGCTGCAACAAGCGCTTGAGGCTCGAAATGGACTATAAACATTCCTATCAGTGAAATTGGAGCAAGGGGTATTGCTTTTGCACTAGTGTTTTACTAGGTGTATGTACATTAGTAATTAGCAGGGGGTCATATATATGATGGCATATTCCATGAGTATACACAATATACAAAAATGGTTCCCCATCAGATGAGTTGTTTTATATTAACTACTTGCGCTAGTCGAAGTTTTTTTGGGGGCAATTCTGCCTCCCACAATAAATGAAGTTTCCAGACCTGTCATGAGTACACATTTTCTTCTAATATAATCATAATTTGTAAATTATTATCTAGTAGTTAATGTATTATTTTCAAGATAGTTGGTCTCTAATATATGGGGACCTAGTTATATTTATACTTGACATATATTTAACGTAAACTCAACGCCATTCTGATAAATTGGCGGCAACCGTAAAGTTCTTGAGAGCTGCAAACCACGTTATAAACAAATCAAGAAAAAGCTACCTTTATCTAGTCTATAGACAGTTAGCCCCAAGCGTAACTGCACTACTGTTTAGCTAGTGTCTATATAAGCCTAAGGTTATAGTAGGCCAAGTAGTTTTTAGACTAGTGGTCTAGTTTGGGTCTCAATCATTTTCGTACGTTAGCCACGCACGCACGCAAAACCAAAACTCCAGCCGCACGGTTCCCGTCACGTGCATCCTCGCGCCGCCACTTTTCGTTTTCTTTTTTTTTTTTTTTTTTTTTTTTTTTTTTTTTTTTTTTTTTTTTTTTTTTTTTTTTTTTTTTTTTTTTTTTTTTTTTTTTTTTTTTTTTTTTTTTTTTTTGTATTTTGCCTCATACTTCTTTTTTTTTTGTTTTTTTTTTACCACAAAAACGAAAACGCCAAAATCAGATCAGACCAACTATAAAAATGACCAACCCACTTTTCACTTCAATTGGGTTGTTCATAATCGATGAAATCGAGTTCAACCATCAAAAGTCGTCCAACATTATTGGTGGCGCCGGCACGTACGCAGGATTAGGCGCCCGAATATTCCTCCAATCGCAACCACACCGATCATGTTGGATTGTTGACAAGGGTGATGATTTCCCGGCTGAAATCGAGCAAGAGATTGAATCATGGAATGCTGGGGTTATATTGCGCCAAACCCCAGGTCGACAGACTACACGGGCGTGGAATAAGTATGGTGATAATGAAGCGCGAGGGTTTGGATATCTAACTCCAAAAAAACGTATTGAAGTTAAAGATTTGGTGGATGAAGGTTTGATGAAAAGTGAAAGTTTACATTTAATTTGTTCACCAGAGAGATGTGAAGAGGTGGCTGGGCAGTATAATGGCGTTGTGGTGTGGGAACCAGTACCACCAGAATGTAAATATGAAAATTTGCCCAAAATTGAACGAGTGTTGAAAAAAGTTGATATAATGAGTCCTAATGTTAAAGAAGCGGCATTAATTTTTGGACAAGAAGAAGAGCCACAAACAAAGATGGAGGTTGAGATTATTGCCACTCAGTTACATGGTATGATGAAGGAAGATGGGGTGGTAGTTATTAGAGCCGGGAAATGGGGTTGTGTGGTGAAAACTAATCAAATGATGCGATGGTTTGATGCGTATCATAATAAGGATAGACCAGAGTTTTCGGATTGTAAGATTGTTGATCCTACTGGAGGTGGTAATACTTTCTTGGGAGGGTTTGCAATAGGGTTTTTACAAGATAAAGATGTGGTTAAAGGTGCAGTGTATGGGAACGTGGCAGCTAGTTTTGCAATAGAGCAAGTTGGGTGTCCTAAACGGAGAGAGTTGGAAGATGGTACGGAATTGTGGAATGATGTTAGAGTTATGGATAGAGTTGATACTTATTGCTTGCGTTATGATGTTTTTCCGTAATACTTTGTGAAAAGCAAGTGTTGTATGCTAATTAAGTTAGATGTTCTTTTTTTTTTTTGTACAAAATGTTTTTTTTTTTCCGTAATTTCTGGCCAAAATACCACCCCGGCCGCCGCATAGGTCGCGGCGTTGCAAATAAATATTCTTTTTTTGAAACATTTGGATTAAAAGTTAATACTTAATAAATACATCTATCCTACTTGATAAAACGCTACTTGAAAAATTAGAAGCTCGAGGTTTCGCTTGCTGTGTTTGGCACGTTATGCTCGCATTCTATACATTTCAGACGCAATTGCAGGACCCAACAACGACCCATCTCCTGCCGGCGCCAACACCAAACTTCTATTCCTTTTGCCACCCAACAAGTTCAAGTACTCCTGACATCGTGATCTATACTTTGGATACTTTTCAATAACCGTACCATCATAGGCAATAGTACATTGTACCATTTCTTTTGGACAAATTTCTGCCAATGATACCAAAGCAGCCGCCACCAGTGCAGCGCTTCGGGTACTAATCGCTACCGCAATTGAACAAACCAATTTCATATCTTGATCATTAACAACAGCACCATTTGGTAATGGATGTGATTCTATCAATACCTTTTTGGCCAAATCCAATCTATTTTGATAGTAATATTCTTCAATATCAGATACAGTTTTGGATAACAATTGATATGGTTCATTCAACCCTGCAGGCATAACCCCATCCAATAATTCATTTGCCGTAATCATATCTCTCAACACCAATCGACACATTTCACCAATATATCTACCACTAGTTTTTTCTTCAAACGGTTGGAAACCAGGTTTTTCAACATGAGCATCAATTTCCAAATCCCATTTAGTGTCAGGAACAATGCCACCAGTTAATAATGAAGTTTCGGTATTAACCAAACATTGTGAAGCTCCTCTCAAATCTAATCCCTTAGTTTTATCGCCCATTTCTGAAGTTGGTAATAATGCACAACAATTGGTCCCAGTTCCCAAAATTAACGACATTTTACAAGTTGTTGATTCATAGGCATGGGAAATTAATGAAGCCAAAGTATCGTTAACAATAGCAGTGATTTTAACTCGAATCCCAATTTTACTGGCGGCCTTTTCAAATTCTGTCTTTAAATCCCATCCTACAATTTCATCACTACATAGGTACCCTTTCCCCATAGGTTCAATAGCCCCTCGTTCAATAGTTGATTGTTTGAATGGGAAACTCCAGCTTAACCCCATTAACAAATCGTCATAATTCTCATCGATTAATTTTTGATTAATAGCATAATCAATTGCATCCTTAATTTTATTAGCAATCCATAAGAAAAAATCCTCTCCACTTAAACATTTGATTTCTTTTTCAACCACATGGCTAACTTTATACAACACTTTGTATGGTACATGATGATCAGGGTCTTGAACTGTATGTTTAGCACCATATAATTGTAAAAATGCCACTCTACATGTTGAACCGCCCAAATCTACAGACAAAACATTACCTGCTTCAAACCCGGTTGGTAAAGCTGCCACACATGTTGGTAACATTGCTGGGTTGTTTGAATCTGATAATCGGTTCTTCATATCTTTGGATAACAAGCCAATAATTTCGTCTAGTTTGTCGGCAGTACATGATGTGCTTAGTAGTTGTAAATCGCTGGAGATGGATGAGCTGTTGAATTGGTGTGCTGCGTCGGCAGTTCTATTTATTGCCTTCGAGGCCACCTCTGGTAGCTGCTGCTGTGTTTCCAGTATGGTTGATGAAGCAGCAACTTGTGTTGTAATCATGATTTAGAAAGTAGTAGTAGTAATAATAATAATTTAAGATGAAACCCACAAAAAAGTAAAGAAGTAAAAAAAAAAAAACCTGGGGTTGATTCGTTATTTATATTAGTATTTTTAAGCCCCCAAAGCACTGACAAAAAATCAAAAGAATGAAAAGAGAATAAGGATATAGTTTTTTTAATATATAGGAATGAAAGAGAGAGAAAAAAAAAAAAGGAGGAAAAAGGGAAAAAAAAAAAAAAAAAAAAAAAAAATTAAAAAAAAAAAAAGAGCGTAGTATTTCAAGGAAAAAAAAATAATAAAACCTGTACGTGATAAAAAAATAAAATAAAAGTAGAAGGTTTTGTGTGGTAATTTTATTGTTGTACTAAAAAGGTCGGATCGGAGCGTCGGGGATACGCTTGCAATTTCAATTTGGTTTAGTAGTGCGTGAGTAGGGTAGCGCTGGCACTTGAACGTTTAACGCTGCGGGAATTAAGCGCGCGGGAAGGGAAAACGACATTTTTTTTGTGTTTTAAATTTTTTTGGTGCGACGTAAAATTATTTTGCCAAAAAAAAAAAATATTTTTGGCGCGTTTAATTTAAACTAGTGGATTCTCTTACGTATTCTCTGGCAACAAACAAACAATGGTACAATTTCGAACCTTTACTAGTAAACTTTACAATAGTTAGAATTCGTTTAAATGAACTACAAATTTATGCCGAGCTTTTTCTGAATTAGGAAATTTTGATGGAGATTTGGGAGATTTGTTTATATGAGATCTTAGCATTAACCGCTGGGGCTTGATGTAGATTGGGTTATTTATAACCTATTTATAACTCTTATTATTAACAATGTAGGAATATTTTAATACAACTCATTAAACAACCAAATCAGGATCGATGATGATATATTTGACATCACAACTACTATTACAAAATTTCACATAAAAAGGTGTTAGTAATGTAAACAATCCCACCATTTGTTTGTTTTAAAAGTATACGATCCACTAATAAACTAACACATGTTGTTTTCTAAACGGTGATTAACGCAAAATCCGTGGGAATATCGGAAAAGTTGTTGACATTGTAACGTTAAAAACAACAACATGCCGAGAATCCTGCTTTCGGGCTTGAGCTTGGGCGCTGGGGGGCTTTGGGGGGTCTGAATAATTTTTTGGTAGTGAAAGGCGTGGGTAGCGTAACAGTTTTGGCAGTGTAACATTGTGTATACGCTGCGTGACGATAACGCCCGCTTGAAAAAAAAAAATTTTTATCGCTGGGAACATTGGTGATACGTACGCATACTTAAGCGCTGCGGAAAAATTGAAAAATAACACACAATAATTGCCGTGGGTTACAATACAATCAGGTTGAATTAATTTTTACCGGCCGGTAACGTAGCTGTAATATTTCATTTCCTTTCGACGCTTAATCGGTTTTCTTACCATCTGATGGTTGTTTGTAAAGCCGCACTTGATGCGGTTTGATGCCATGGTGCATGAGTATCTGATACATGAGTTTGGTGGTTACCGGTTGGTGCGGTATATAAGTTATCGTCTATGTATTTGCTACATCTATAGTAGGCTTATATTTTTGAAATCTTTACCACTACAACCTACAATATTTAGTGTGTATACGTACGTACCTCCCAGCCAAAAATAAAAATAAATAGTGGTAATTCGGTGCCGCACCATATGCGGCCCCACCTCGCTATACTCTACCAATACAAAAATTTAAGCGCCTAATTATTTCTATCGATTAAAAAAAAAAAAAAAAAAGAATAAATTAAATAAGAATAAAAAAAATAAAAATACACACTAGATAATTATTCTACTAATAAAAAGTCTTTGCGGAATTAACAACTCTCAAATACTTCCTCCAATATCTAAACCCATTATCACCATAGATTCCTCCTTGACTATCACCAACACCATCCACTACACATCGTTCGAATTTTTGTAATTTAAACTGGCGTACCCCACACCCCACCAACCCCAGGGTGAAAATATTGGTCAAATCTTTATATTCAGGATCAGTAACCACACCACATAACCCACCAACTCGCGCATCGTCAAACTCCAATATCCACGGCATGAACCCGGCCATACTACTAGACCTGGTAAACAAAATAATAGATCCAACGATTTTTTTTTTCAACGGGTCTAGCGCTACAATGATTTTGGAATTATCAGTAGAAGCATGGTTGTATAAATCTTCCAACCCCTCGGAATGGGTATAGTATTTGGAAATCAATTGTTTAATTTCAACCATTCGTGCATCCCCTGGTTGACAATGATCGAATTTAATACCAATCATTTCCAATTCACTGATTAATTTTTTAGATGGTTGCCAGTCTTGTAAATTTGTTAGTAACATTGTACTTTTTGAATCCAAATAATTCAAAGATTTGGATGGTAATGTTGGTGGCGGCGTTTCTTTAGTACTGTTAATGATTAAATTGGCATCCGGTTGATCAATATCCCACCCAGCTTGTTTAAACCATTGAATATTGTTATTAACCGTACTAATAGGGATGACACCATTATCATAATAACAAATACCTTGAAAAAACGATGGGATTAATGAACTGCCTAATTGTAGAGTAGCACATTTGCGTTCTTGAATCAAATATTTCAAGGCTCTATCATGTAACGATCGTCCAATTGACATGCCTCTTCTTGATGGTTCCACAAAAATCATACAAATACATCCAACTTTACTGGGGTATACCCATGTGGCACAAAACCCATACAAATTGTTAGTACTACTATTTCTAACCACAAAATGTGTTTGTTCACTATTAAGATCTTCAACTTTTGGTGGTTTCAGCATATGGAACGCCTCCAATCCAGGCCCCAAATGCCGTTCCGGGAAACAATTCTCCCATAACAACTTCAATCGTTTCATATCTCGTTCAAAACTCCATTTTTCAACCAACCATTTGGACCGGTTTGAGGTAGTTATTCGACTTCGTTGGTATAGCCCACTGCCTGGGAAAGTTCCTTTGGCAGGTAATTCTCCAAATAATATCCTCGCCGCAGTATCCAACGCTTCTATTGTAAATTCATAACAACATAGATACGTCCCCACACCTCTATCCAATGCAAAATCATAAGGACTTGAAGCAGCAATTACAATGAACGGTTTCCGTTGTTGTTGACAAATCATTGATACATGTTTAGTGACTCCAACTTGATACATATTTCTACCAGCATCAGTTGTAACAAGAATAACTGCTTTTGCTCTTTCCAATAAACTTTCATGAAGACTAATTAGTCCATTGGCAGTATATGATGCATGTAATACTTTGCCAGTATGTCGTTTAGCAACCGATTGTCCAAATTCTTGAAAAACGTTTTCGCCTAATAATAAATGTTCACTTTCTTTACAATGTTTGGTGGAAATGATCGGGGTCACCAATGGCGTTAATAATAAAATATCTGCATCAACTTCGATTGATTGAGTTAATGGAACATATTTAGCATGATCACGTAACAATGTTACTGAATTTTCATACGCAGTTTTTGCCAACATTGCATGTTCCTTTTTCAATTGTTTGAAAAATGATAATGGCTTAGGATTCAGCGCTTCTTCCCAACTAGTTTTTTTCCTTTTCAGTTGCGCCACTCGCTCTGCGGCTTGGTAAATCTGTGCCTCATCCAAAATACCGCTTTGTACTGCTCCAAAAACCCCACTAATAGCTTCTAATTGTAATCGATATGATGTACATACCAAAATCACATCACACCCTGCAACAGCCGCCATCACCGTGCCCTGTTTGATACCAATATTTTCATACAATGCATCCATCTCCAAACATTCCGATACTATAACCCCATCAAACCCCATTTCTTCGCGTAACAATTCTCGAACGATCCGTTCCGATAAACACGCATGCATTTCATTCATGGCAATTTTGGGTAATGCACATCCTCCCACCATTATCGCGTCCATGCCATGTTTTACACACTGTCGGAATGGGATCAATGCCGACGTTTCCAATTGATCCATCCCTTCCGCTACAATTGGCACACCAAGAATACTATCAACATACGCACTACCATATCCAATAAAATGTTTGGCGCAATGTGCCGCATTACCCTTATTAAACCCGTCAATATACGCTTTACCATACTCTGTAACCTGATTTGGATCATCCCCCATTGTTCTTACCCCAAGTAATCTATTTGTCGAGCTTGCCAATACATCTAATACCGGTCCCAAAATCCAATTCAACCCAACTGCCTTTAATTCTTTGGCAGTCGCTTCACCAATATCTCTTGCCATATCTAGACTTTTACTAGCGGTTACTGCCATACACCCCGGGAATTGTGTCAAATATTTCGAATCATGTAAATTGTTTAACATTCCATTTTCTTCATCTATCGCTATTAATAACGGATGTTCATGCCCCGAATCGTACGCTATTTTTTGCAGTTCATATACAAATTGTTGTGTTGATGGTACATCCTTCATATTTTTAACACTCAAAATAATCGACCCCACTTTATAATCCGCTATCAGTTCGCGCAGCGACGGTGTTATTTCATAACCATTCAAACCCACCATGAACATTTGTCCGATGGCTTTGGATAGAGGTGTGGTCATTCTCCTAAAAAATCTATTTCTTTTTTCTTCTAATGTATTACAATATTTTTGTGATTATCTTTTTTAATTTGAGTTCAATTATGGGAAGAAGGGGTGGTTGGGAAGAAAAATTTAAACGCTTAAATATAGTGGGCGTTTAATACCATATAATATGTTTAAGTGCGTATTAATACCGGGACGGCAAAAGGGGGGATAATTTTTTTTTGGATGTCACGTTGAAATAAAGAGAAAGAAAAAATATCAAAAGCTGGAGAAGGAAAGAATGGAATCTTTTTCTTTTTTATTTCTTGTGGGGTGAGTTTTATCTCATATACAAAAAAGAATTAAGCTTATTAAGAAGAGGAAATTTTAAAACGATCGGGGGATAGATGGAGCGTATACCGATTTTAAATTAATTTTTTTAATTTTTGAGCCTCGTTGTCTACAGCCTTTCTGCTGTTTTTATTTTCTGTCGCTAATATACTATACAATTTAAAGTTATATAACAGAAAAGTTTCCTTTGTTACCAGTAAAGTAAATTTTTTTTTTTTTTTTTTTTTTGGTGATTTGAGAACCATGATTTTCATATTAATTATAGTAAATGTATGCTTGGAATGGTGAAAACTACTCATGTGTACACTAGACCCTGAGATTAATTCAAAAGCCCATGAATTTCTACCAAATAAAATCCTTTCTATAGATATATGAAAATGTTAGTTTTTAAATGTCGCGATAGTAAAGTCTACTAGCGCTAGCTGGTTACTAAACGCGGCGTCTAATCGCAGTTATAATATTTAGGCGCTGCTTATTTGGAACCATTAGCCAACGAGGCTTGTAAAAATTTTGGTCCCAATCTGATCTGATCTGATAATTCTTGAAGCTATGAAAATGTAACTTTACGCCATTACTACGTACTTTATATATAGGCATAAATATAAAAATGGCTTACTTGTAAGCCATGCATGTCCCATTGCAACGTTCACAGCTGGACCTAACGGTGGCACCAATAGACCCTTGCTATATCTGATACTATAAAAAACCAAATCCCACTATAGTAATTTTTTTTTTTTGCGACTGTAAGTAAAAGAATACGCTTCATCGTCATCCCACGCGGTTTGATCGAGACTTTTGGGTGGGCACTACCCTGCATAATTCCGGGTATCTGATCTATTTGGTTCCATTCATTTTTTCTACTCATTGCTGATCCTTGTATAACTAGCTAACGCAGTTATGTTAATTAGTCACTCATTACTATAGTAATAATACAGTCAAAAAAAAAAAAAAAACCCACTCAAGCCCCCCACGTTCTTCACGTTCTTTAATAGTTCGATATATCGATTCCTTTCAGCCTCCCTCAACTAAGGGGGGACCCTTCACAACCAAACTGTGAATTCACGCGTACCCGGCCCGGGGGGCGCCGCCACCGCCGCCGCCGCCGCATTGCGTACATGCCACAGCTAATTAAAAAATAAAACTACGCCGCGCGGTACCGTTTTCAAATTTGTTTCGTAACGTAGCATCACCAAACCCACCATTGCTACCACTACCACCGTGCCGGGCGAGAATTAATTTTTTTCTTTTAAAATGTATTTCCTCGATATGGTTCCATTCAAGCTTTATTCCACACATTCAACAACACAGAATCAAGTTTTAACTACAATCATATGGTCGAAACATAGCCCATCCGTGTGATACGTGCGGGCTAAATTATACATGTTTTATATTCCAAACTTTGATAAATTTTATTTTTTTTATTTTTTCTTACTCAGTAATTGCGGGAGCAACCCCAAAGTGGTCTGGATTTTCAGTACCATGTGGTGGATGTTACGTTACCTTTAACTCAACAGTACTACCCGTATTGGAGGTATAATAATCATGAGAAATACAAGTAAAATATAAAGCAAGCTTGTGTTGTGAAACGTCAGAATAAGATCGTCGTCCACTTGTCAAGAATACTGAATTAGTCACGATCATATATGATATCAACGACATAGAATGCTATAGCAGTTTGACCGACCGCGGAGCAAATCTTGTTGTAGTACTGTTTATTAGACTAAAAATACACTATTTAATAAAAAAAGAATTCGATGGAATAAAGATATTAGACAGGCAAAGCTTGTAAGGCTGTACTCACTGCATTGGTAATAATAATATTTACGAATTAATAATTCTACAGAGATTCAAAGAATAAGAATAAATTACTATTATCAGATTGATCAGTCCTAAGCTCAACAAAGCCTAGGATATTTTACTCCACGGTTGATATCAAATACCACTAGATCTATCCAAATCTAGTAATACAATTGGATCTAACAGTCAACTATTTTCTATATTTAAAACTTATAGTTAATTAGACAAAGTTTTTTTTGAAAAGAAAACCAAAAGAAAAACCATTCTAATGGTAATATTATCCTTTTTTTTTTTTTTTTATCACCTAATTTAACCAAGATTGGTAATTTTATGTTACCAAGCTGAAAAACGGCCCTCGGCGAGACCTCGCCGGGGCGGTTTACAAGCTGGGCCGCCGCCCCCGATCGGTGGTATCAAGATTTTTTGTCTCAAGTGGTATTAAAACACTGCTACGCTTGCTAATGCTACTTTACCGGTTTTTTTTTTTGCTTTTGCGTATATTTCACTTAACGTCACATTTTTTTTTTTTTTCCTTTATAAACTCTTTCTACTCTTCTTATTTTTTTATTTTAAATTTTTTTTGGTTTTTTTTTTCTTCTTTTCTTAACTTTTTTTTTCAACTTGTTCATCAAACAGAATATAAACAAAATGGGCGACATTCATATCGATCTTTCACGAGTCTCATCCTCCGAAAACAGTGAAGCTGATGGGCTCAGTGATATGCTACAAAACTCGGCGTTATCATCGCCGGCGTCAGGGTATTACACCGGCGATGCGGCTTTTGCATCAACGTCTTCCTCTCACCAATATCTTCATTTTGTCAACACCACCTTGTGTGAGAATGGTGAATTGTTGCCAGATAGCGATTTATGGGTTGATTGTGTCACTGGGATCATTGTAGAGAAACCAACCCCGTTACCCGAAAATTACCAAACTATTGATTTAAACAATGATGTATTATCACCGGGGTTTATCGAGGCTCAATTAAACGGTTGTTATGGATTCGATTTTTCAGATTCAAAATATGGTGATGGATCATCAAAAGCATTTAAAAATGCATTTGCACAAGTGGCTAGAAAATTAACCAAATCTGGCGTTACATCTTTCTGTCCCACTTTACCATCAACTTATAAAGATGTTTATCATAAAGTTTTGCCATTAATGAAACCAGAACGATGGGATGTTGGTGCAGAAAATATTGGGTTACATTTAGAAGGACCATTTTTATCACCTCAAAAACCGGGGTGCCATCCTCAAGATGCCTTGAAAACAGCACCAGAAGGTATTGATAGCTTTTTTGATGTGTACGGTGAAGACAATCTGAAAAACTGTGCCAAAATCATTACAGTAGCTGCTGAACAAGAAGGGGTTATGGAAAGTATTTCCGATTTGACCAAGTTGGGATTAGTGGTGGCATTAGGCCATTCTGTGTTGAAATATAATGGTGGTTGTGAAGCCGTGAGAAATGGTGCCACTATGGTTACTCATGTTTATAATGCCATGAAACAACCACATCATCGAGATATGGGTTTGTTTGGATTATTAGGCGCTAATGATAAAGATTTGACCAAAGAATTGGAATCTCCTCCATCATCAGTGATTCGAGATCGGCCATATTTTGGCATGATTGTGGATGGTATCCATGTCCACCCTGCTGCCGTCAAGATTGCCTATAATGCTCATCCTGAAGGTTGTGTATTGGTATCTGATGCTATGGCTCCGGCTGGGTTACCATCTGGTACCTATAAATGGGGTGAACAAACTATTGTCAAACAGGGATTGAAATTGTTTTTAAATGGTACTGATACTATTGCCGGTAGTGCGGTTGAATTGGATATTGCTATTAGAAACATGATGCAATGGTGTGGTATTGGATTGGCAGAAGCGGTCAAAACCGTCACCACCAACCCAGCAAAGGTACTAAATGTGTTGGGTCGAAAGGGGACTTTAAAAGCGGGTGCTGATGCCGATTTGTGTGTCTTGGATGAAAGTGGTAATGTCAAGCAAGTATGGAAGTTGGGTAAAAAAGTTTATCAAGCTCCAAAGAATAATTAAAAAAAAAAATTTTTAATTTAATTTTGCATCTTTTTTATTTATTGTTTTCTGTATACTAATTAATAATCTTCTTTTTTTTTTAATCTTCTTGTCTATGAATCCGTTTGGTGTAGAACACGTAATCATTAAAACTAGCCGCACTGCTCTCGCCTTTATATCGTTCTACTTGAACCCCAAAATCCAAAAGCTGATCTACATTTTTGGCCCGTATTCCCGCCTTATTTGCAAGATTCATCAATGTTTCTTCCTTATCCCATCCAAACTCAACCATCACTGATGGTAAAAAAGTGGCATTCCCTTCCTCTCCATGTTCACCAAACGATGCTTTGATACCATGCGTACCGACCTGCCAGTCAAATGGATCACTGACTCGTTCAAAATGTTTCAAAATCGTCACGCAGCATTCCATATGCTCTAGCTCTTGTTCGGTGATTGGTGAGAATCGTTGGTCATTCAATGCCGCAATTAATGCGTATTCTCTGATCCCCATATTTAACTCAGTGTTGGTAAAAGTCCCGATGCACCCCCGTAATTCACGTTCATCGGATGATCGGTGTAAATGGGTTAGAGTATGGAGATATGAATGTGGTAAAGTGTTCCAAGTCACAAACAATGGTGCTGGTGCCGGGTTGGCTATTGGTTCATTTAACAACTCTTGAAATGTGGCTAATGGGTGTACTGGCCGGGATTGGAATTTGGCCACGAGGGTATCAAAGGCGTATAACGCGTATGCTGAAACTGGTTTGCTCATTCTATTATGTAGTTTTGATTTTTGATTGTAATGAAGAAAACAAAGTGGTAGTAGTAATGATAGATATCGTGGGTGATAGTGATAAGAATGAGGATAAGCGGCAATGGGATGCTGTGACGTTGGGAACGCAGGCGCAACAGCAAAAACACTGCCAGTTTTATAATTAATTATAAGTTGTTCGGCCCGCGTAACAGTGAAAATTTACACGCCCAAAATATACCGTTACACCAATAATGTCACAGGAGGAAAGGAGGAAAAAATATGATATCCCGGGACGGCAGAGAGTTTATTCCGGGACGGTGCTCGACCGGTATAGCAACAACAAACAAAAAAAACAAGCAGACAATGAGTGCAAGTATCTCAGGGGGTAGAGCGTTGTCGTAAAAATTGTAATTGAGATTAGCACAATTCAGATTGGTTCGGAGAGCAAAGGTTGTTTTTTTATCTTTATAGCAGCTATAGGTACTTTCATCCGTTATATCTTATATTCTTCAATTCATTCTGCCAAACCAGCTGCTTAATGCTCAAGAATTTTACAGCTTTTATAATAAACAACTGTTGAATACAAGGTTTAATTTAGGTTGAGGTAAAAAATAAGTTATTATCGGCCAAAGCCCGACTTCATCTAGACCGTTCGAAGGCCCCCAGCGGTTAGTATATTACCCCGGGCCCGTCAAAAAAGCATTGTCATGGAAAAAAATTGCGAAATATTTATTTGTGTAAGTCAGGACTACAATATACACGCTTTGTACTATCGGACCCAAGGCCGTCATCGGTTAGTATATTATCCCCGTCAAGCATTGTCATAGAAAAATTCTGCGAAAATATTTATTTGAGGAAATATTTATTGGGGTACGTCGGGACTACAATATACACGCTTTGTACTATCGGACCGAAGGCCGTCATCGGTTAGTATCTGATATTACCCAAGTCAAAAAAGCATTGTCATGGAAAAAAATTGCGAAATATTTATTTGTGTAAGTCAGGACTACAATATACACGCTTTGTACTATCGGAGGTGGATACAAATATAGAAATGGTTACGCTAACAGGTTTATTAACTATAGTAAATACACAATCTATAACCGTACTAAAAAAAAAAAAAAACAAGTAGCGCCGCCTAAAGTCCAAATTAATGCCTTAATTAAATAGCGCTTATTGATTAAGCGCCCTATAGTTTTGGTATCACACAACATTTGACATGTTCTCACATAACCTTCGACATACTATTCCTTCTATTTTAATATGATTTTCAAAGCACTTCTCACGATTTTTTTAAATATGCCTTTTCCATCTATTCATTTCAATTATTTACTGGCCTCCATCGTGATATTTCATGAATTTTGATCCATTGGATCTACCATAACATGGTCTATAGCAGCCATCAATGCAGCCTGTGACTATTTTTATTCTAATTTTCTCCTACTATGTTTTACTAACAGTTCGACTTTAGCGCTGCATGGTTTGTATACGGGACATTTGGGTCGCGATGCCGCCGCCAACCAGCTTTTAGTCCATGATGAATGCCTGGAAAATTCTGGGGCCTACCGTTTATTGCTTGAAAGGGCGGTTGTAAAGCTGGTAATTATTGTACTGCAATTCATGATTTTGGTATGAACGACAACAATTTACCAAGATTTTTCTGCACTCGCCATCATGCAATTATGACCACTGTAAGTCCAATTCATTAACAACATTTACATATATTCTACTAACTTTTGTCAATTGCAGTGGTACGTTGTTTGTCGAAAAGGTTTGAATAGCCAAACAATTCCAGGCACAAGAGTTCACGTTGTTTATATGATTGCAACAGGCCCAACCGACATTTCAGATCTAATTGTTACTACTATTGTAAGGCTATACTTTATAACATTATCTAGTTTTGATCTAAAGTCTATTGGAATTTGACAAGGTGGTTTTGAACCCCGGTTCTTAATTAAAGGCGTTGGTAACTAGTCTATTAAAGTTGAATATTCAGAGCAAACTGCTGCTAGTATAGTATAGTGAGTGGTGCAGATGATATAAAATAATGAGTATCGAAAATAACTGATATCGATTCTGATCCTGCAGGGTCAGTTATTACAAACAGCAGAAACGGCCATTGATGTTGCGATACGATATCTGAGCTTATCGGCACAACTAATAAAATCCAAATTCTATATATAGATAAGTGCATGCGGCAGAATAAACAATACTAAGAACGCCACTAATCAAGCAGTTACCGCGCACAAACCAGGATAGCCGATGGATGTTGGCAAATTGGTCGAAAAAAAAAAAAAAGGTCCGATTTCATTGCAAGACTTGAGAAAGCATATCATTTCAATCCCCAAGCGAACGGAATGTTAAAAGGTTTTTTTGTCCACAATATCGAATTCGTAAGATTAAGACCATTTTATTGCATATATGCGGAGTAAAAGGTGCTATAGAACAGCGATTGCGGATCTTTCAAATACTGCCATATGATCTTAGAAAAGTTTTCTGGAAACCGTCCCTTTTAGCTACATGGAGCAATACGATCCGACTATTTATTATGATGTATAAGAACTCTTAACGTTATCTTATTTCGATTTATGCATAATCTTCAAAACAGTATATTTAAAAGATTCAACTAATTATTGCGAGAAATATTTACCGGGGCGGTATTCTACGTGACGGATACGTTTCTTCCATCTAAGCGTACACAACCGCGACGGTATTAGAGCCCAATTTGAAAAAGAAACTTGGGAGGATAGAAAACCAAAAAATTTGCGTGCACGCGCAAAGAACCACATTTGTTCCTGGCGCATTAAAAAAAAAAGAAGATCTGCACAAATGTTCTCATATCCCACCAAAATCACGAATCTGATCTTTTTATTACCACAGTTCATTGATAACTTTATATTCCTATAAAAATACTTATCTGGTAAAAAATGAAAGTGGGGAGGATAGAAGAATATCGCATTAATCAGCACTAAATCCTGCGCTATACTGGATAATTATTAGGCCCAAGTTACCGCACCGGCGGCGGACGTCAAATGGTAAGTAACAAATGCGTTAACTAGCAGTAGAATGAGACATCCCAAAAGTTGACCCAAATTTTTTTTTCAA
Organism: Blastobotrys arbuscula; assembly: GCA_030564365.1. NCBI lineage: Eukaryota > Fungi > Ascomycota > Dipodascomycetes > Dipodascales > Trichomonascaceae > Blastobotrys > Blastobotrys arbuscula. The sequence continues at coordinate 98,056 of JAJLUN010000022.1, read as the reverse complement.
GACAGCTGGCACAATTCGCATTTACTCATCTTCCCACATATTTTTTGTTTTTTTTTGTTTTGGTATATAAATACAGAGAAGAATCCTTAAGTTCAAAATGCAGTGGTTCAATCAATTGAAAAACTATACCCTTATTGCAAGCTTACTGTCCACACTACCAACAATAATGACAGTTGATAAAACCATTTCATCAAATTTGACCACCTCACCAGATTGCGAACTCGCCACAATCGGTGCCGGGTGTTTCTGGGGCACTGAACGGATGTATCGAAAACATTTTGGTGGTGGAAAAGGATTGATTGATGCCCGAGTAGGCTACGCTGGTGGTGACGTTTCCGAACCTACTTATAAACAAGTTTGTGCTAGTACCACCAACCATGCGGAAGTGCTACAAGTGAGTTATGATCCAAAAGTTGTACCATTTGAAGAATTGATTGAATTTTTTTTCAAAATGCATGATCCAACTACTTTAAACAGCCAGGGTCCAGATGATTTTGGTACGCAATATAGATCGGTTATTTTTTTCCATGATAATTCACAGAAGGACAAAGCACAAAAAGTGTTGAACAAGATGCAGAAAACTTTTTATAAACGACAAATCGTCACTGAAATTAATCCAATACAAGCCTTTTGGGATGCTGAAGAGTATCACCAGTTATATTTGGATAATAACCCAGAAGGATATGCTTGTCCGTCACATTTTTTGAGAACAAAGAGTGAGTATACTGATGAAGAGTTGAAAGAAAATTTGCAGAAAGAAGGTGAAGCTAAGGAGGAGTTGTAATATATATCTTATTTAATAACAAGTTGCATTAAATGTAAAAATCCGTTTACGTATTTATTATATCTCAACTTCTTTCAAGTGGAATATTCGCACTAGTCGTAATATACCAGATATCCTCTATATATATCTTGATTTATACATGTAGTAACTAGTAGAATGTAGAAATTTCGTGTGTGTTCGCGCACATCATGCGGCTGAAACTTTTTTTTTTTTTTTTTTTTCGCATCAAAATTTTTTTATTTGGAAATTTTTCACCTAAATTTTTATTTTATTTTTTTTTTTTTTCACTAAAATTTTTTATTTTATTGATAACAATAATGGGTGTAAAAAGAAAGACGGACGAGTTGGAAGAAGTAACCAACCAACCTTCTGTAATTCAAAGTGATGAAGGGGCGTTCCCACGAGGTGGAAATGATAGTGTATTATCATCATTAGAAATCAAACAAGCATCCAACGAAGCACACAAAAATGTATTATTTGGCAAAACTTCCGAACCACAGAAGAAAAAACGAAGATCATATAAAAACAAAAATGATGATAAAGTCGAACCTAAAGAAAAGAAATTAAAAAGTAATTCGTTGGGGGTTAACAAGTTGGTACCAGGGGTGGTATTACTAGGACAAATTAGTCAAGTTAATGATTTGGATTTGGCAGTTAGTTTACCAAATGGGTTAACAGGATACGTTCCAATTACTAATGTCAGCAGCGAATTGTCACAAAAAATCGAAAAGTTACAAGAAGAAGATGATGATGAAGAGTTGAATGAAATGTTTGAACCGGGCCAATGGGTTAGAGCTGTGATTACTTCCAACACTTTCAACCAGGCTAATACCAAAAAACGAATCGAATTATCGATTGAACCGGAAAAAGTTAATTCAACATTATTAGAAGAAGAAAGTGATTTGACACTTCCGGGGATGGCAGTACAAGGGTCTATTAAAAGTATGGAAGATCATGGATGTGTTGTTAATATTGGATCTGATTCGGTGTTTGGATTCATTTCAAAGAAAGAATTGAGTAATGCCGGGTTGAGTAAATTGAGTGTTGGTGGGGTGTTATTACTAACAGTTATGAATAAAAGCTCTAATGGACGTACAGTTACATTGACTGCATCCCCAATGTCTAAAAAAGTGCCAATGGTTAGTGCATTGGGTAATGGTACTAGTTTAACTGCGGGGTTGTTGGTTAATAGTGTGGTTAAAGAAGTTACAAATACTGGGTTGATTACTACAGTTATGGAATTTGCTGATGGGGTTATTGATATTTCTCATTTAAACAATGATTTATCAAAATTCAGTAAAGGGGATAATATAAAGGGTAGAGTTACTTGTGTTTTGGAATCAAAGGTTCAATTATCATTACAACCAACTGTAGTTGGGCTTAAAAATACCATTTTAAAAGATTTAAATGGGGGATTTGTTAATATTAAAGTGGATTTAATAACTTCTAATGGGTTGTTTGTTGCTTTTGATAATAAAAAAGGGTTTATTCATATTAGTAATGTTTCCGACAAAAATATTGAAGATTTACCCTCCGAACCAAAGTATGCAAAAGCCACTAGACACAAGGCTAGAATTATTGGGTCTTCCCCATTTGATAATTTGTATCTTTTATCAATGTCACCATCAACAATGGAAGCCAAATTTTTAAATTCTGCTAGTATCCCAGTTGGTGAAACCATTCAAGGTACTGTGGAAAAAATTATTCCTGGTAAAGGTATCCAAATCAAAATTACTGATAATATTTCTGGATTTGTTGATGAATTGCATTTGAGTGATATTAAACTAGCACATCCAGAAAAAAAATTCAAAGTCAACCAAAAAGTCAAAGCAAGAGTATGTTTATATATTGTAAAAAAAAAAAAAAAACGAAAGCTAACAATAATAGGTATTAGTAAATGATAAACGGATTAAATTGACGTTGAAAAAATCATTAATCAACACACAAGAAGAATTAATCACCAATTATGATCAAAAAGTTGGTGCCAAATCTCCAGGGGTGGTGGTTCTACTAAAACCCCACGGAGCCATTGTGGAGTTTTTCAATAATGTAAAAGCATTTTTACCATTGGCTGAAATGTCTGAAGCGTTCATTCAAAACCCAAGTGACCATTTTTCATTGGGTCAATGTGTTTTGTTGAAAATTTTGACAATTGATCCAGACAATGAGCGAATGTCGGTTAGTTGTAAAAGTGGTCCAGATACTAGTAAAGAATTCCAATCTTTACAACCTGGTAGTACGGTATCCAATGCCAAAGTTATTGAAAAGTCTAATGATACTGTTGTGGTGGTTTTAGAAGATGGTATCCGTGGAGTTATTCCTGCAGGTCATTTATCAGATGAGGGTGATAGTAAACATAAAACTGGACACAAACAGATTAAGGTTGGGCAAAATATTGAAAAGTTGGCGGTATTAGATAAGGATATTAGCAAAAAAACTGTTACATTATCTGCCAAACCAAGTCTGTTTAATACTATTAGTAAATTTGGTGACGTACACCAAGGTATGAAGGTTAATGGGTATATCAAAAGTATTACTAAGACCGGATTGTTTGTTGGGTTTGCCAATAAGTTGACCGGGTTGGTTCCAATTAATGAAGTTTCACAAGAATATGTTACCGATTTGAATGAGTTGTTTACTATTAATCAATCATTATCTGCAATGGTTTTATCAACAGACGAAAAAAACCAACGTTTCTTATTAACTTTGAAAAAAAATACTAATACTAATAATGAGTTTGGTCCAGGATTGGTTACCAAAGCTAAAGTTGTTAGTGTTAAAGATACCCAAATTAATGTATTAATTGGTGATAAACAAGGTCGTATCGATGCATCAATGGCATTCAACGATATTTCTGAAATTGCCAATGCCCAAACTCCATTATCAAAATTCAAAAAGGGGGATGAATTGGATGTTAAAATTATTGGATACCATGATGCTCGAAACCATAAGTTTTTGCCAATTTCTCATCGGAATGCTTCACACATGGTGGCTGAATGTAGTTGTCGAACACAAGATTTACAATCCTCCGAACCATACACCACAATCCAATTGGATAAAATTGTTAAAAATTCAGAATGGACTTGTATTGTCAACAACATTTCTAGTGATTTTATCTGGGTTCATTTAAGTCCAACCATTCGAGGTCGAATCAATGTTTTGGATTTGTGTACTACGGTTGAACAAGTTGGTCAGGATTTACATGACTTATTCCCAATTGGTAGTGCCATCAAATGCGGTGTGGTATCAATCAACAATGATTTGTTGAAACTATCACCTCGTTTAGTCAACAACAGTGCTATTAATTCTATTAAAGATTTAAAGGTTGGTATGAATGTCCCGGCATTGGTGGTCAAAATTGATGAAAAAAGTATCACTGTTAAAATTGGAGAAAAAGTTTTTGGTACCACTGCATCATTGTGTGATGTTGATGATGAATACCAACAAGACGGTGCATCAACCACTGCCAAATTCGCCCCACACCAATTAGTGAAATGTAAAATTGTTCAAGTTGGTGAACGAATCAAAGTATCATTACGTGAATCATTATTTACTGAGACTACCTCTGTTGTAGATAAATTGGTTACTAGTGTTGATGATTTGGAACGAAATGAATTGGTTCGAGGGTTTGTGAAAAACATTGCCGATTCAGGGCTGTTTGTTGAAATTGGACGAAACGTTACTGCTAGAGTGGAAATCCGAAATTTATCGGATATGTTTTTGAAAGATTGGAAATCGAATTTTTCAAAACATCAGTTAGTAAGCGGGCGAGTTATTAATATTGATAAGGGTAAGATTAATTTAACCTTGAAAGAAAGTGCAGTTACTGGTGAATCACGAGTTAAAGGGGTTAGTGATTTGAGTGAAGGAGAAATTTTGGATGGTCATATCAAACGAATCGAGGAATATGGTGTGTTTGTTCGATTGAATGGAGGTGCTTCAGGATTGTGTCATAAATCTGAAGTGGCTGATATCGCAGTTTCTGATATGAACAAAGTTTTTAGTGTCGGTGATAAGGTTAAAGTTAAGGTATTGAAAGTTGATCAAGAAAAGGGCAGAGTTGGGTTAGGGATGAAGGCTTCATATTTTGCTGATGATAGTGATGTTGAGATGGATGAAGGTAGTGATGATGATGATGGTGATAGTGATGAGAGTGAAGGTGAAGGTGAAGGTATCGATTTTGACGCTGATAGCGACAATGAAGAAGAAGAAAGTGATGATGATAGTGAAGGTGAAGGCGAAGGCGAAGCAGGTGTTAGTAGTAATGGATTAAGCGCCGGTATTGATTGGAGTGGGGAGATTTTGGAACGACCACACGAAAGTGATGCTAGCGATTCAGGTTCAGACTCTGATTCAGTTGACAATAAACGGAAACGAAGAAAGAGAAAGACTATTACCAAAGACTTAACCGCCACGTTAAACACTAAAAAGCCACAATCTATCCAAGATTTTGAACGAATCTTGCTAGGGAACCCAAGTAAATCCCAACTATGGATTGAATATATGGGGTTCCAAGTCAATTTGAGTGAAATCGACAAGGCTAGAGATATTGCCGAACGAGCTTTGAAAACTATTAACTTCCGACAAGAAGAAGAAAAATTGAACGTCTGGATTGCCATGTTGAATTTGGAATACAATTTTGGTACTTCAGAAACATTGGATCAAGTTTTTAGACGAGCTTGTCAATACAATGATCCAAAAACTATTCATTTGAAATTGGTTAATACCTACTTGGTCTCCAAAAATCACAAAAAAGTTGAAGAATTGTATACCACAACCTGTAAAAAATTCGGGGCATCAGATTATACAGTTTATTCGTCATTTATTGGATTTTTATTATCAATTAATAAACCAGATGATGCAAAGAAAATGTTGGATCGTTCATTGCAAGCATTACCAAAAAATAACCATCGGTTGATTTTAACCAAATATGCCCAATTGCAATACGACAATGGGTTCAAAGAACAAGGTAAAACATTCTTTGAACAATTGGTGGCTGCTTTCCCAAATAAATCCGATTTGTGGAATATTTATTTGGATTATGAAATCAAATATTCCGATTTGGAAAGTGTACGAATGTTATTCAACCGATTATTTAAAACTATGAACTTGAATTTGAAAAAGGGGAGATTCTTTTTCAAAAAATGGTATACTGTTGAAGATAAATTGGGTGATGCCAAAGGTTTGGAACTTGTCAAGGGTAGAGCTCAACAGTTTGTGGAAGATAAGCAAAAAAATGATGATGAAGATGATGAATAATTAACTAGAATCTAAAAACTTGAATATATTGATAGTAATAATAATAATAATCTTAAATATTAGACTAATTTCTAAAACATAAAATGAACACAGATAGTGCGGGACGAGATGATGGATCCATGGAAGCAGCCACCGGAGGTCGATTAATATTGTAGCTACCCGAATATTCCAGCAGGTAATTTTAAATGTTACACAAAATCCATGTGTTAATGTTGGTGGCTGGTGTACATCTGATGTTAGTGTGAAATAATATTTCAATTTAATAACATGAGACGGGAACAGCTTCGGCAAAGTGGGTTTCGGATGCATGCAATGCACATTAAAGATATTATTATTCGTACTTGAAATTTGAGCCATTAAGGTTAAGTAAGTTATAAACTCTAAAATAACCGGTTTCGCTGTTGATATCATATGGGGCGCAATTCTGGTTAGCTTCTGTGCTGTGGAAACGATTTAAGATGGATTATGTCCAACATGAGGGTGGGAGATTAATTCAAGATTTGCGTTGCCAGGGGCGAGGAAATAATATTTGAGCCGCATGTAGTCGACCGATCCTTTATCAGATATACATTGCGAAATCATTTTTTTCAATTGTTGGTATTATTCAAATACATAAGACTATATTGTAATATTTAGCCTAGGATTATCGAGTTTAATCCAAGCGATACCGTGCGTAGTCGTTTGAAAATTTACAGGATACCGATTACATCTTGAGATAATCGATCAGATTGCGTATTCATAGCTAAAGCACACGCTAACATTTGTCTACGATCGTTTTTATAACCGTATGGTGTACGTTGGAGGTCGAGTTGTCGACATAAAATATTTAATGATTAGATGCTATACCTATATACGTCCTCGAGCGATCATAATAAGCTTAAACATATCGGGTGCGTGCAGATCAATGCTGCCGCACCCCCTTAATTAATTAACGACACTTTCATCCCATTCAATTAAATAGCTTCAACTTCAAACTTCAAACTTACATATCTTGTTATAGTTTGGGTAGGTTTTCTATGGACACTGATGGGCGACAATGCCAAGGTACTAAACCGTCGACTTTATGTATATAATATGCAAAACGTGTTGTCTATAGCACAACTTGATGCCCTAATATATAACTAAAACCCACAAACCATAAGCATGTAAAATTAATCCCACCCGTTATAAATAGATTGCAACTTTTTTAATCATATGCTGCAAGATTGCGAACTGTAATTAATTAAAAAAACGAATTGGGACGCCTTATTGATCTAGTATTGAGCAGTTCCCACTATTTAACAAATTTTTCAATCCAAATATATATGCTAATCCAATAGCAATAATCGGTCGACGTTCCTAAGTCAATTAAGCCATTTTTTTTATTATTAATTAATGATATTCCAAAAGATGAAACTTAATACATGCATGCGGGAACAATAAAACAAAAAAGGTGTCTGCAGGTCTCGAATGTATGCACCCTGGAACGGAACGTGCAGGAAATCAATCACAATTTGTTTTTCTTTTCTATGCAAAAACCACTTGTAATTTAAAAGTTGAATCGATATACGCACCAGGTTGTCACTAGACCCACTGCATGCTGTACCTCCATTGCTGTGTAAAGTTATAGCCTTAATTAGTGTGCACTACTAACGCACAGCAATTAGTCTAATTTAATTTCGCTCAATCAATGATAGCAAGAGGCCTGCCAAGTTTTGTATAGTGACATTGCCGAGTTGGGAAAGGTCATAACATAAGAATATTGCAAAATATCCAGTATTGGTTGGCTGAACAACTAATTTACTCATTTTTTTACAAATAATTCAATTGTATTTGTGAATGACTGTCTATATATTTATATGTAGGGTTTTAAAACATGGGGTGGCTGGGCAGGTTGTAATAACTACAATGCACATGGACTAGCAGTGGCTCTAATGGTGTCCGATGGGGGGATAAGTTTCGTCCTAACGGTGTAAATCTTATTCTCCTTAAGCTTGCCGAACTTTTTCGGAACAAGCTGTGGGTTAGGGCTTTGACCGTTTAAAATAAGCGGGGACCATCGATGAGCCGCATCTTCTACAAACCAAAAAAAAACAAAAAAAAACTTGTAAACTGACATTACTAGAACTTTACAATGTCAACATGGAGTTTATATATATAGTAATATTTAAACTTACCATCTTTGATAACTGTCGAATTTATGGTCCTATCAATATTTTCCGTAGCCTTTATAGCCATAATTTATTATTTATTTTTATCATAAATGCTCATGATATTTGACAAAAAACTGTAGTCATATGCGGGGGCTAAGTTAAAGCACTAGCCGACTTCACAACGGCAAGCCTAATACTTGTTTGGGATAATGACAATTATGTCAGTAATTCCAAAAAACTTTTCAGGGATTTTGGCCTCGACTTATGTATAATCGTTTCAAGTTCGAATCAGCGCTGCACAGAATTATATATCACAAGCACGTCTTGGTGATAAATAATAAAAATAAAAAGGGGTGTTCCCCTAAACCACCTTTCGCCGTAGTACGAAAAATTTAAGACTTTGCTGAATGTTGACAGCATGGGATACGGCTTTGGAAGTGTGAGGAACCGAGTCCATGAAGGTTTTTGGGAGATCTGATACTTATGAATGTACGTTGTTGGATAAATTTTATACGTTGAATATCAGTGCGTGCGTAACGTTTTGACTCTAAAAAAAAAAAAAAAACACTCAATGGAAAACTGAAGCATCAGGATATGTGCAAATGCTTCTAATTATCAAATATATCTAAAGTATACATTATAAAAACGGCTGCTTTGTAAATATCATGGGTGCGATACGACCTTACAAACATTCATGTATGCCAAAGAATAGGCTGACCCTGTGGTATTTAATAATACTACGCAGCCGGCGCAGTAAACTTTTCAAACGAGGTCCCCACGTACGTATTGAATCCATGACAGCTTAATTTCAGACCCACAGGTCGGAACGGACAGGGGTTAGATGTACTTGTAATTAATACTTCGATTCTATGCATTACCTGTTCTATCTCGGGATTTCATCATCTATAAACACTTTCATTTATTCAATATTCCAAGCTTGTACAAATCTGACTGAAATGGGGTATGGACTATTTAGTTAACAATACGGTTTTACGTGCGCCATGGGCAAAATGTTATATTTGTAGACCTGAAATCAGGCCAGGTACGCAATTGTGATTTTATTGACAGCTGTCATTTGCATATTGGTCTCACCAAGATCTCGAAAATGAATTAGTTGATCCAACTCGATCGATTTTTTTCTTGCCCCCCTGAGATCTTGATAGGTATTTTTTTTTTTTTTTTTTTTTCAGCCATACCCAATGTAAATCGCTGGTATATAAAACAGTGTTTACCAGTTCTGTGGACTCATACCATCAATTTCGGTCATTTTTTGCAAGCTTATTTGCATCCCTGATAGGTACTGAGTACTTGATATTCCAGTATCAGTGCTCGAGAATGATCATTGCAGTCAATTCTATTATAGGAAACCTGGATTTTTTATTTCCCACTCGCCGATGCTGGAAATTCATATAAGCTTTATATAAACGGCCATTGGTGTGTAATAACCGTATACTGGTTTGGAGTTCGGATCAAAAATGTTGTCTAATAATCCGCACGGCTTTATGTGATTACTAGCCCACCCACTTTGTAATAATTAATTAATATTTTATATTATTGGATTTCAAGGATTATTCCATACATAATTTTTCCAACATGAGCGAAAAATCGATCAGTTGCATTGAATATCCAGACTTTCTGCACTAATAGTTAACCCTGTTCACTTGTATACTGTAGGATTATATGTAAGTTTTCACACCACGGTGCTTAAAAACTACCAACGGTATTACGGACCAAGTTTAACTAAGGAGGAATATCAAACCAATCGCACTCAATTTGTCTTGAACTCTATATCCTTAGACGACCAACTTCCGGATCCTACAAATTAAAAAAGAAAATAAAAAAGGAATGAACCATTCTTTTTGAATTCCCTTTTTTTTTTGTCGTTTTTTAGATTTTAAACATGTGCGTCCCACGTACGTCTTATAGATACTAATTTTTTTGATTCAGAACGGAATCGAATCGTCAGAGTTTTGCGTTCAAGTCGCCTCAAGTATCACACTTGCATATGAAATAAACCGTAATATTAACAACAGTACCGTACGAAATTACTGATATTTTTGGGTTCCCATATATCCTTCTGTTGTCTAACCTATAAATAATTTAGCGATGGGTTGGTTTGTTCATTCAAGACTGCAGCCCATCTTATTGTAACTACAGTAACCACCTGTCGATAGATTGACCAATTCCAACGGGGCGAGACGATATCAAAAAAAAAAAAAAACTTTATTGTTATTAGAAATTATAAACCGACCCCGCGCGCGCACATTACCACCGCTTGAAAGCCAAAATATTTAACCGATCAGATCGGCGCATTTTTTTTTTTTATGTTTTTTTTCATGATCGTCATCCGTTTAATTATAAATTTTTTTTTTTTTCATCCCTATTTTTTCTTCAAAATATCAACTAATCCTTGTACAGATTTATTAAGCTTATTATACGGTAAACGTACTAGTTTTAATTGATTAATAATGCTTCTTTCTTAATATTCCAAGTGCTTCTCGTTTTTTTGTTTTTTTTTTAGTACTGTAGCATCATCAAGCTACGGGACTAATTAAAAATTCCCCTGGAACCCATGCGGATGTCAGCATTTTTTTGGTAATGGTAAACAAAATATGTCTAGTCTAAAGAATGATACTCTAAAAAAAAATAATAATCGACCGAGCCTTTAATATTGAACAAGTAATAAGGGCCAGTTAAAATAATATTTTTGTTATATTTTTTTAATCATAAGCCAGGGTCAGCACATATTATTTGGAAGCCGGGGGGTGGTCCACCAAGGCCACTGACACATTGACTAATTTGTTATTAGCTAAAAGCGGCTCTGATCAAGTTAACACTTTAATTAATACAAGTATGTATAGTATTTTTTGGCATTCCGTAGTTACAAGCTATCAAATATTGAAGACTTGTATACCAATGAATGAACGGAATTGACCAAACATTCATGATTTATATAAATGATTCAATTACTACAACAAACTAATCAAAATTCCCACCCACTTGTAGTAAAGAATGGCCGATCTAACTGTACTGCTCTTCATATTAGTTGGTCATTTAGTGGCCGGTTATAATAATTTAATGACTTGGAAAAACCGATCGATCGATCTCAAGGTGTTAATACCATTGTTAACAATTAAGCTTAATTTAACTTATATAATCAATTGATGGATATTGTCGTCGAACATTTAGTATCTTGAATGCAACAAGTAACCAATCTCCATTTCTCAATCTCATTTCTTTTTTAAAAAACCCTTTGGAAACTGAATTTGATTGAATTCTTTGCTTTTGTTTTAAAAAAAGAAAACACACACGGTGTGCAAATTTTTTTCTTCCTTTTTGCAAAAAGTAAACACGACTATCCGAGAAGTTTGGAAAAAACAAATAAAAAATAACAAAAAAAAAAGAACAGAATATTAGGGAGACAATTTTTCTTTCTTCTCTCTTTATTTTCAATCCTTTTTCTGTTTATTTTTAATCCTTTTCTCTTTACATTCACTTTTTATTTTTATTTTTTTGTTCATTATTATTATTATATTTATTACCAACGGTTCATAAACAATGAACTCTACCAACACATCACCAGACTTATCAAACTTATCCAACGATTCAATTACCAACACCCCCAACCCAAACAATGGTGTGTCACCCGCCACTACAGTCACCAACACACCAAACTCCACCACAAACACAAACACAAAATCACCTAACCAAAAATCCATCCCCAGACGTAAAACCAAAGTATCCGACTTGATCAGCCGACTAAGTTCATCCACTGCATCATCTCGAGCCAAACAAGATGCGAGCAATGCACTTTTAGAATCCAGCAAATCAGGAACCATTTCACCCACCAAACCAGTTGAAAAAACATCAACTTTTAGGTCGGTGTTTAGATCTCGACATTCTTCCGGAAATACTAATAATACCCTCCCACGTGCATCATCCAGCAAACGCACTTCATTCCAACCTACTGACACTACTATCCAAAACACAAAATCGCGGCCCTCAGTAGGGTCGACTTCCAAAAGACATCAACGAGTTACGTCAGATGCTAGTGAGAGCTCGATATTTTTTGGTAAAATGAGTGCAGCTTCCCCTCCTCCTCCTCAACCGCCTCAACGAATGGTTTCCAATACTAATACTAATGCTAATAAAGGAAGAAGGACTTCTAAACCGCCCCCAGGGATGGTTACCAAACAGCAATTACAAAATGCCCCTCCTAGTAATAATAATTCTACAGCTAATCAAAATCCTAATAGAATTGTGAGACCCGTGTCGAGACAGAGAGTCGTCCGACGGCCGGGGAGTAGGGTCGGGAGCCAAAGTTCAATTCAAACTCAACGAGCTAGCGCAGCAAGGAATAGCCGGGTTGAGGACTTGAAGAGTAAGATTGTAGAGTTGGAAGAAGTGTTGAAGACTGAGCAAACTGAGAGGGAAGCAGTGTTCAGTAAAGTTGAACTGATTCATAAATTAGAATCTGAATTGACTAAAGAAAGAGATGAAAAAGAAGGGTTGATTGCAAGATTACATGATTATGAAAAAAATAACGAAAATAATGAAAATAATAACGATAATGATAAAAAAGATGATGATGATGATGATAATGATGATGATAAAGGTGAAACTAATGAAGAAAAAGAGGAGGAAAAAGAAAGAGAACGACGAATTAGTAATTCATCAACTGGGAGTACTAAAAATTATTATGCTACCAAAATTCATGTTTTGGAAGCCAAGATCCATGAAATGGAAACTACTGCCAAGTTGGAAGGTAAAGATAATTTGGAACAATTGGAAAAACAAGTATTGGAACTGCAAACAGAACTTTCATTTGTAAAAGGAGATAACAATTCTTTGAAAAAAGAAAAAGATTATTATCAACAAACCATGAAAGAACACCAACGAGAAATCCGTGATTTGAAGAGCAAAAATAATACTGCAGATGGTGATCTGGTAGATTTAAAATCACAATTGGATCTATCAACCAACCAACACAATGATTTGAACAACCAAGTCAAACAATTGAATGAACAATTGGAAACCAAAGAATTATTTATTACTTCCCAAGATGAAAAAATCACCAAACTTGAACAAGAATTGGAATCATCTTCATTATCAGTTACTGATACCAATGGGAAATTGTCTCAAGTTGAAAAACTTTTGGAAGATAAAAATAAAGAGTTTGAAAAGTTGCAACAAGAACGGGATGAATTACAACGACAACTGCAAGGGTCCCAGGCCAGTAATCGTCACTTGGATAAACAAGTTGCTGGGTTGGAACGTGATAAACGAAGAGCATTGCGAGTCAACACCGCATTGGAAACAGTAATTCAAGATATGAAAATCACATTAGAAGAACGGTTGATGGAAAATGACGAATTGCAACGAGTTATTAGTCAAGTTATGGAACAAGCCGATGAGTCTATCCAAGGTGCTCGACGACATTCTTTATACGTTAGCGGTAGCCCGCCAGATAATAACGGTCATATGAGTATGAGCACCAACAACTCCAACGACTCCAACAACGATAGTCGACCACCAAGTGCCCGTCGATCAACCGATCTAGAATCCAGCCATACTAACGAAAACGGTCCAAGTAAACGCGAATCTCAAAACTCTGGAAAGTCCAAACGATCATCATCATCCAGCATTTCATCACGATTGTCTAGCCTATCGCAATTATCAAAGACATCTCGACAATCCCTAACTGAACCACCATCAGCGCCTCTACCTCCCCAACCTACTACTAATACCAAAACTTAATTTATAAAACATTTTTTTCTTAATTATTTAATATATATTATAAAGTCATTGCAAAATGCTGACCATTAGAATTATGTAGCTCACTAGCACCAGTTCGAATTCGTTTATTATTATTACCAGCCACTGAACTTCGTTTAGAACTTGTAGACCCGTTGGATGAAAAATCCAGCGGGTTATTAGTATTAACTACTGCAAACGATTCGACTATCCATTCATACCATACTTTCCTCCCATCAGTCAATCTCCAAATACTATAATCAATTTCCGAGTCATCAACAATATACATTGGTTGACTTAATGGGAACCATAGCGGGAACCATGATACCATATCTTTACTTTTCCCATCCATCGTATCAGGTCGGGTACTCAGTTCGATATCCCTATACAGCACTGCTTCAAAATATCCAGCAAACCCATGAATCACACATTTATTTGGTATACTGAAAGTTTTCCGGCTATGGCGTGTATTGTGTTGATTGTCGGGTAATGTGAATTCCGCTGGGTGTTCAAAATTCCAGACTTGTTTGATGGAATCACAAACATGGTCCACTTGTTGCATCATCACCACATACGGTACATGCAGCGCTCCATTAGAATGCGACCCCGGCTGAATCATTGTGTTGGAAGGGATGGAGTTTTTGGACATGGTGGGTTGAGATGAGGGCATCGAAGCCAATGCTCTAGTATAAAGTTTGGGACTCATTATAGGAGTCAAATGAGCACTATAACTACTTGGAATCATGACCCCATCGTTAGGATCCAAAAATTTGTCAAGTCCATCCAAACATTCCGGCGACAATTCATTATCTCCAAACGATCCCAATAACTCACTAATAATAATGTTGATACGTTCATGGGGGACCCAATCTCTCATATCTTCTTTACATATTTGCACCTTATCCCCCCATTCCTCTTTACGTTGACATAAATAAATAAATGCACTAGTATTTTTCTCAATCGCATATATTTTCACCTGGCGATCTGCAGTAGCAGCTGCCCTTAATGCTCGATCAACTATTGCGCCCCTACCTGCTCCCACCACTGCCATCACTATTCTTTTATTCGGTCGTGCTAGAACCGCATGATATATTGCCTTTTCATATTGATTATATTTCACTGGATCGCGTTCAAACACTTCATATGTTGCTGATTCTAAATTATCTATTAATGGCTGTAATGGTGCTTGTAAAAAATCCGCATACCCACTGGCAAATTTTTCTGCCGCACTTGGTGCAGGAGCAACTGTATGTAAATGTCGTAAATACATTAAAAATGAATTCTCGCCCCCAATGAAAGGGTTCTCTTCCATCGGTTCAAATAATAGAAAACAATGTTTCTTGAAAAATTCAAATAATAAAATCTGTGTACCCTTTGGTAAAACTGGATACCCCTTTGGGTTGGAAACAAAATTTTTTGGTGATAATACTAGCATTGTAACTGGTTCGGCAAACCATCTTGATAATAGTAACGGTTTTAATAATAACTGATGTTTTGGTATTTGTAATGCCACGCTCAGATTTGGTGAATAATTACAAACAGTTCGAATCATATGCCATAGATCCCATATACTAAGTTGATCCGGTGGTGGGACCATCTGATTATTGCTACTCGATGGTTCTTCACAAACTGGTAAATGGATTATAACTTGTAAAAAAGGTTGTTGAGCTATTAGTGTGTTTACTGCTTGTGCATACTGAGCAATATGTGTTCTTCTTTTCGGCCCACTGATCATAATATATGGAACTCCACAAAATGCAGCATAACTGAATTCATGTTTTAATACCTGTAAAGATAACGAGGCTAATGCAGGGCTTTTGGCGTCGATTTCAACCCACGGTGATGCCAATGCTATAGTATTTGTTACATGGACTCCTGGAGATATCAGAACCTCACTCTCATCTGGTGCAGGTACCGTACTTTCCAATCGTGAATGATTTCTAACCGCCTCCACATTCAACATTGGACTCTCCAGTCCATTCAATCTCGGACTATTACTTGGATTATTATCATAGACTTTGGTGATTCTTTTCCTGTAATTTCTTGAAGTTATTCTACAAGTGATCATATCATACCCCAAATTCAACGCATTTTCCACCACAGTGCGGTTAGATTTGCCATCTATCGATGGCATATTTACCCCCACAAACAGTGGCGACTTATCATTACTCATGCTCTCATTGTTAGTCAGATTCGATGACGACGACGTGCTGTTCATCTCTCTTAAACTAGTCGATGCTGATGTAGTTATCGTGTTGGTGTGAGTTAAATGCATCGCGCTGCCTTAAATTTCTGTCTCAAGTCCCAACCCCCAAATTTTATTGTAATAATTAACCCAGGAAACCCCCCACACCAATAATAATAATAATAATAGAACTTTTTTTTACAGATTTGATTGCATTTATATATATATATATTAGTAGAGAGAAGAACAAGAATAGAACGTGTTATTTGATATTATAATAATGAACTGTGGTTAAAGTTATTATTTTTTTGGTGGTACCTTAGTAATGGTACAGCTGTGGGCTGCAGCATTTTTATTTAATATAAAAATTACAGGTCCGTCATAACACAAAACAAGTTTTCCAAATTGGGGGACGATTTCTGCAAAGTTATCTCCAAGACGTAATAAGACAAATGAGAAATGAACTGGAAAAAAGGAGGTGAGTTTAAAACAGATAAAAGGCCTTTTTATCAGTAAAATTAAAGGCAACATTTTTTTTGAGACATTGCAACCAAAAACGACACTTAAGCATTCACCAATCGACCGGGTTTGAGCTAACTATTTGCTTATAACACGCGTAGATGGTAAGATATTATTGCATTGGACTCCCTTTCGTAAGGTGGGGTTGTGCACCAACTGGGTAGGTTTAGAATGTGCGAAAAAATAAATTCTTGATAAGCCGCACATAGATTCGATTACGTAATTAGTTACTAATATTTGATCTGAAATAGAAAAGGTAAATGAATCCGTAACAAGATTGAATTAAAATAGTTAGATTGTGGGGAAGCTTACGAGATCTATAGATCTAAAAACTGCCAAAACGGGAATTCAAATTCCAAAACGGGAAATTCAATTCAGTTTGTTAAAATAAAACAAGAATGATGGTAGCATCACCCCCCCTTGAATTGACCAATATTTTTACGGCGTGCATTGGAAATGTTGCTGATAGGCAGTTGAAATCACCCCATCCAGTAATTTCCAACAATCTTGGATTTGAACTGGCGTCAGACTCACTGCTGCTGCTGATAAGCATAGCAGCTATTTAGTGTGGCGTTTCTAAAAATATCACGAATGATATGCTGATTTTAGAGTTTGAAATCTAAATATGAATTCAAGGGGGGCAGCCGGTAATTGAGCCATACGTGAGGCGGCGATATCATATGTGCTTTGGCAGCTGAAACACGTATCCAAGCAGTACATTCAGCTACCATTCATGCAAAAAGCTACTGAAGTATAAAGCATGTATGTATCAAATTACTGGAATTTTAAAAAAAGGTATAGAACGAATAGAATATATAGGCCGTGAGTTGTATAATATACTTCTACCCTCCAGTTGAACTTTTTTCTATTATTTTCAACAAGCTAAACAAAAAATAATAATAAGCAATGATCATGGAATTACTATCAACGTATTGCCTCCATTTGCATTATTAGAGTTTGACAATATACTTAAGGCACGGCTGATGACGATGATATTAGCGCTTGTGGAAAATAATCATCCCAGCGCTTAAGAGAATATAAAACTACGCCTTGAACCCTTGTTTTGATTATACTTGAGCGTGTAGAGAGTTTTTTTTAACCGCCTCAACAGTTTATTAAATAAACTTTACAAAGGATTCAAAAAATTACTATATAGAAACTATCTTTCTTTCTTTTCCTTTTCCTTCACTACACTTAGCTATATACTGGAAGTACTAACTTCTATTGCTACTATCACTGCTATTACCATTACCGCTGCTACTACAACTGCTACTACAACTGCTACTACCGCTGCTACTACAACTGCTACTGCAACTGCTAATTCTACCGCAATTAATACTATAACAACTACCCTAGCTAGCGCTTTAATATTTCACTACCAATGTGCCAAGCCAGCAATAGATACAACAAACAAAAGGTTGAGAATTGGTTTTTACGCTCTGGCGAATTTGCCGACGTTTAACTTACTCAAATCGATTATACTATCGCGGTTATCTCATTCACGTTGCACAGGCTTGTTCCTCGTCATGCTTTTTGGATTAGAGCCGATGTTACCAAAGTACCTGGAAAAAATGGCAATTATCTAGAAACTCAGGTATATGATTATGATCGATGGATGCAGGATTTTATTGCTTGGGTTAACAAAGAACCTATTAATACCACTCCATTTGGTTTAAAGGTCGCCTATTATCGAATTTTCCAAGACTCCAAGTATGGGAAACTAATTTCGTTGGAAGAACGTGTTTGCTGGTCTTGATGAACTATGGAAGTTCACAATTAATGGAAAGCACTAAGGTTAATTGTTGGATTACAGACTTGCTTAAATTACCAGCAATAGCAAGCGGGTTGATGGAAGCACCACAAGGTTATCCAAACGTTCCTTATATTGAAAAATTAGAAAAGTATAGTGAGTATGAGTTTTTAGCTTTGAAACTACTTCATGGTGATGATACAACCGAATTATATTCATCAGTGCCATATGTAGAATACAACAACACAGGTGGTTATTACTCACATGGGCCAAAGCATTTTCAAAAAACATTGTCTTTTGAACAATATGTAATGGAGTACCATCGTTATTATCCGGAGAATGAAACTTTCAAATTCGTCGAGGGGTTAAATAAAAGGGTGTGCAATGATCAGCATGCATACTTTAGATCCATGCGAGCACAAAAATATCGAGAGCTAGGCTTTTCACAATCACCATCACCCCAAATGCTATCACGACCACATGTAAAACCTCTACCGCCATCACCGCAAATAATGTCAAGAGTACGGATACATTTGCCAACACAAGTACAATTGCACTATCAACAATTGGAATTACAACCACAGAACCAAATACTGCCAGTTATACCACAAGTTCCATTAGAACCACTAGCCGACGCTTCAATGAAAACCTCGCACACCATAAAGAGATATTTGGATGCAGTCGGCTGTCCTAATGCAAGTTTCCAGGTAACTAGCTCTAGGCCAAATGGGTTTGGTGTATATGAATTGGTTGCAAACTTTGCAGGATTGACTTTCAACTCATCTATAGATAGTTCACTTGAATTCGCGTTTAAAAAGTTGTTGGATACTTTACTAAAAAATGATGGACACTCCTATAGTACTATTCAAAACAAGGTGAAGAATTCATATTTGGGCTTTTCAAGTAATGGGGAACTTGAAGATAAAGACAGTTTAACTTCACAAGAGTTGGAATGCGTCTGCGCGGTGTTTGATTTGACATTTCTATTACTGACCGTCAATTCCGAACCAGAGGGTCATTCATTTCTATTAGCTAAGCCTTTGGGGGGTGTTAATACTGATAAACCAGCTATCTTTACCAGCTATGAGGGTGAATGGTACGGGGTTGTTTTGGACATGGCAGTGATACCTTTACATATCAATTATAGGGTAACATTTTAATAATAAAAAAGGAAAAAAAAAAAGAGGATTAACTGGTGATTTTTTATATGTTCTATAGAGTAGTATTGGAATTTATTAAAGGTTGATGGCTACTGATCAGTAAATACACTCCAGCCACATCACAAATGTAGTAATACATTCCACAATTGAATGCCTTTTGGCTCAGCACTGCACTTGTGCTTCTTTATCATCATCTTGCCCTGGGTTGCATTCCTCATACTTCAACCACTTCAATACCCACCATAGCCCAGCTGCTGATGCCGACCCCATAAATGGCCCCAAATAATAAATCCAATCATAGCTATTAAATAACTTCGCTGCCACATTAGGACCCAAATTTCGTGCCGGATTCAAGCCAGCCCCGCTAATTGGCACAGAAAACAAATTCCCAATAAACAATGCCACTCCAATTGCCAACGGTGCCATATGAGTCGCACGATGTTTTTCCACTGCCATGAACATCACCACCATACACAACAACGCAGTGGCAAACATTTCCACAAATAATCCTCGTGTTCTATTAACACCAGGAGCTAAAGCATTCGCAAACAGGATAGGGCCGGGTGTAAGTGCATCGGCGACTCCTGCGGCGGCCATACCAGCAATTAATTGCGTTGTTATTAACAAGAGAGCCCGAATTGCGGGTACTTTTTTGGTGAGGAAAAGTACTGCTGTAACTGCAGGGTTTAGATGTCCACCGGAAACACGGAAAAAGGTAAAGACCTGGCACATAACACTGAACCCGAAGCCGAAAGAAATTACTAGATTTTGTGAGGTAGTTGGGCCATCGTTGTCTGGTTTTAATGAACTGTCAGAATTAGCCGATTGGGCGATTACAAAGGCGAACAATAAAAACATAAAGGTACCGACAAATTCACCGATTATTGAGATAATATGTAGTCTTATAGTGGGAGGGATCTTGGCGGCCAAGGCATGAAGTGGTTGTGGGGGAGGGATCTGGTTTTCAAGGTCTGGGGTTAAGTTTGGTGGACCATGCATTTTGGGGAAGAAAGGGCTATCTTGGACATTTAGGGTTGCAGAGCCCGGTGATGTAGGTTTGTTGTTCATTGTTAACAGTATACCGATAATATGTTAATAGCGGCGATTTCGAAAAGCTAAGAATAGGCTTGTATTTTTTGAAAAAACCAAATAACAATGGGCAAAGGAATTAGAGGGAGGGGGACTGGATATTTATATCAGATTTGTGAATTTTTTTTTTTAATAATTCTTTGGATAGTGTTCTGGATCATTTGCTATAATAATAATAAACTGTAGCATAAGAAATGCAAATTGTAGGTATATTATTGATTGTGAGTGAGTGAGAAATCTTTTAATTACTAACCAATGATACATCTTGGTTTAATTATTATTATGCTTTGCGCATCATCGTAGAAGGGTGCTGCTCTTTTGGCATCAGACACCCCTGTGCAGTGGGGTGCTTTTTGTGGGGTGGTTTTTTCTGTGCGCCCCGGTTATTCGGTTGTACCTGTTCTTATTGTGCTATTCCATTTGAATCCACCCCTGTTTTCAGACCATATTCCCTTTTCCATACTATCGTAATGGGTACTAAGACCGACCCGATTGACGTTTAACTATGTGCTATGTCTCGATTCCAAAAAAGGTTACTTTATCTTTATTTCTTAATAGCCTTTGGCCTTTGTTAACATTGCCCTTTCAACTACCACAGAATCCACAACCGAATCATCCACATCATCCAAAACCAAAAGCAATACCATCATGACGATAATAACTGACCATTGCAGGATTTTCATTAATGACAAGATGGTTATTAAAACGACTGTTATAGTTATCGCTATTAAGGTTAGAATTAACAGAGTGTACTAGTCTTAATTATCCGTTTTGTTAACACTGCCCTTTCAAAACTAGCCTTAATTCTCGGTTTTGTCCCTTTTTTTTTAAAATAATTTGTGGTACGTTTTGAAAAAAAAAAATTGTGGTACGTTTTTTTTTAAAAAAGTTCTAAATGCTAGTGGTGTCTAATTATATTTTTCAGTAATTGCAATGGTCTGCATATTGAAATAGGTGAAAATAATGCAGAGATCATAATTATGGCTAGTTAGTATCTGAAGTTTGAATAAATCCGCTAATAAGAGAAAATCTTTGAGTTGTTTTAGTTATAAAGCATTGCATCCAAGAAGTCAAATCCCCACTATTTTCCAACAAAGAGAAGGCTCTTCAAGTATAAAAGGTTGATTTATTAATTTTGTAAAGCTTACCATTAAACCATGAAATACATTAAAGCCAAGGTCGCTGTTGGATAATATAAAATAATGGATAATAATAGTTTGAACTTCTTAAAAATTATGTAATAAAAAGATATATTAAATTGTAGATATAGAATTAAAATTATATGGTAAAATAGACCCATATTTATACTTATTTCAGAACAACTGAATAAGATAAATATTCTCAACATAAATATTAACAATGAAATAGTTCATATTTATACTTTCTTCAGAACAACTGAATAAAATAAATATTCTCAACATAAACATTATATTCTCAACATAAACATTACTGGTTGTCTTCGATATTGTCGCGATGCAATCAATACATGATGTTAATCACGTGGAAACCAACGCTCCTCCTATTGCTGAGTTACAGTGAAAATGATTAGCAATTGCTTTTATCTTTTCGGCTGGAAAAGATTTAGTCAAGCAATCAGCAATTTGTTCAGTAGTTGATACCTGTTCAACTTTAATGATACCATCGTTCATCGATGCTCGAACATTAACAAATTTCTTACCCAAGTTGGAATGTCCTTTATATGGTTGTTTACCTGGCAAGCTTAAACACAAAGCTTGGTTGTCTTCATAAATATTAGTGGCTCTTGGAACAGCATAATCTAAATCTTTTAATAAGTTTCTAATTCTTGAAACTTTAGCAGTAACCAATTCTAATGCAATTAATTCACTATCCATAGTACTTTTGTTTGCAATGTTTTGTCTTTGACTAAACCAATGTATTGGGGCACCACTGAAAAATATAACACCACCAGATACTGAATACTTCATTTCGTCTGGTACTGCGAAACTTGCATCTGAATATGCACTTAATTGTTTATCACGATCACATCCAACCTCAAACTTCAAACAATAATCTTTGGTTTTTAAAACATAACCAAATAATTAAATAGCTAACTTCCAATGATGTAACCATGGGCTGGCTAAATAATGACTTAACCTTCGTACAGAATTGGAAATGTCGACTCTCAAAACTGTAGTTAAATATCTTAATGATCCAACTAAACTTCTGTACTTTGAATGTTCTTCAGCTGATAACAGTCTTCTATCTTCATCTTTCTTTGGATTGTCTAATTCAACACTAGTAGCCATTGGAACTTTACTGGAATAACAATTTTCCAAATTCAACTTTTCAGCCGTTTTATTGATTTATTCAGTACCTGAAATAAAAGCTTTGGTCAAATCTTTTGACTGATGAATATTCAATCCTAAAAATTTATTGATTGGACCTGGTTCATCTGTTTTGAACTTTGCTGTAATATCTTTGATAACTTTATCCAAAGCATCTTGATTCGAACTCATTACCATTGTATCATCAACATAAATCGCTAAAATAACTTGATTTTCACCTGAACCTTTGGTAAAAATATTGTTACTAAATGTACAAGGATTAAAACCAATATCCTGTACGTAACTTGTAAACATGTCGTACCATTGTCTTGGTGCTTGCTTCAAACCATATAAAGCTTGTAAGACTTTATAAACTTTTGGTTTTCCATTGCTGGCGTAATCTTTGGTACCTCTTGGCATCTTGATATACAAATCAAGATCAATTGGAGCATTTAGAAATGCTGTTTTGACATCAAATGTTATCATCTTCATCTTTTGAATAGTTGCTAAACCACAAAGTAACCTGATATCTTCTACTCCTACTACTAGAGCGTAAACGTTGTTGTAATCTTGTCCTTCCACTTGAGTGAAACCTCTTGCTACTAACCTTGCCTTAAATCTATTCACGTACCCGTCGTTATCAGTTTTTAAGGCAAATACCCACCTGGTATCAATAATATTGCAATCTGGATCGATGCTATCTCGATTTATTTCACTGAACACATTGTTCTCTAGTTGTGCATCCATTTCAACCTTCATTGCATCTTCCCAAAATTCTGCATACTTTGAATTCAAAGCTTCAAATACTGTATTTGGTATTTTGATATCATTAGTTTTTAGTTTCAACACACTTACTATTGCTGAATTAATTGAATCACCTGTAGCTAAAACATTTTTCTTATTCACAAATGGCTTGTTTAAAATTATGTCGTCTTTCTTGAATCTTCTTTTGTTGATTCCTGTTCTACCATTTAATATATCTTTTTTATTATATAATTTTTAAGAAGTTCAAACTATTATTATCCATTATTTTATATAATCCAACAGGTAGCATACCCCCTTGAATTGATGAATATTTTTACGGCGTGCATTGTAAATGCGGTTGAAATGACCCCATCCAGTAATTTCCAACAATCTTGGATTTGAACTGGCGTCAGACTCACAGCTGCTGCTGATAAGCATAGCAGCTATTTATTTAGTGTGGCGTAAATTCCTAAAAATATCACGAATGATATGCTGGTTTTAGAGTTTGAAATATGAATATATATGAATTCAAGGGGGGCAGCTGGTAATTGAACCATACGTGAGGCGGCGATATCATATGCGCTTTGGCAGCTAAAACACGTATCCAAGGAGTACATATAGCTACCATTCATTCATACGACACGTTACTGAAGTACAAAACATGTTTGTATCAAATTACTGGAGTCCCAAAAATAAAAAAAAGGACTAGAACGAACAGAATATATAGGCCGTGGGTTGTATAATATGTGTCTACCCTCCAGCTGAACTGTATGATTCCTGGTTTCAACAAGCTAAACGGAAAAAATAAACAATGCTCATGAAGTTAAAGTCAACATACTACCTCTATTTTTGCATTATTAGAGTTTGGTATTTAGCGACTTTGCTGAGATGTGCCCTGATTAAACCTAGTTTTTGATTATTCGAGTGCTTGAAAATGCCTCTGTATGATATTTTTGACATGATAATTCACTTCAATTTTAAAAACTATTATCAAAATAATAAATGAGTTCAAAGAAGCGTGTTTGTAGCCGATCGACTGGGGATATTTTGATCATCAAAAGCCTAAATAGGAACGTAGCAATAAGAAAAGGCTAAACTGTTTTATATATATATGTATATATTGATTTTTGCAAGAAAGCTTGAACCAAGCTCGCTAGTTCTTCTACTACTCCAATAGTAGTCTGTATGAATAGGTGAATACCCAGGACAATATACGCATCGCACGGCTGATGACGGTAATATTAGCGCTTGTGGAAAAAAATCATCCCAGCGCTTAAGAGAATATAAAACTACGCCTTGAACCCTTGTTTTGATTATACTTGAGCGTGTAGAAAGTTTTTTTTTAACCGCCTCAACAGTTTTATTAAATAAACTTTACAAAGGATTCAAAAAATTACTATATAGAAACTATCTTTCTTTCTTTTCCTTTTCCTTCACTACACTCAGCTATATACTGGAAGTACTAACTTCTATTGCTACTATCACTGCTATTACCATTACCGCTGCTACTACCGCTGCTACTACAACTGCTACTACCGCTGCTACTACAACTGCTACTACCGCTGCTACTACAACTGCTACTACAAATGCTAATTCTACCGCAATTAATACTATAACAACTACCCTAGCTAGCGCTTTAATATTTCACCACCAATGTGCCAAGCCAGCAATAGATACAACAAACAAAAGGTTGAGAATTGGTTTTTACGCTCTGGCGAATTTGCCGACGTTGAACTTACTCAAATCGATTATACTATCGCGGTTATCTTATTCACGTTGCACAGGCTTGTTCCTCGTCATGCTTTTTGGATTAGAGCCTATGTTACCAAAGTACCTGGAAAAAATGGCAACTATCTGGAAACTCAGGTATATGATTATGATCGATGGATGCAGGATTTTATTGCTTGGGTTAACAAAGAACCTATTAATACTACTCCGTTTGGTTTAAAGGTCGCCTATTATCGAATTTTCCAAGACTCCAAGTATGGGAGGCTGATTTCGTTGGAAGAACGTGTTTATGAAATGTTGCTGGTCTTGATGAACTATGAAAGCTCTCGATTAATGGAAGGTAATACTGATAATTGTTGGATTACAGACTTGCTTAAATTACCAGCAATAGCAAGCGGGTTTATGGAAGCACCACAAGGTTATCCAAACGTTCCTTATATTGAAACATTAGAAAAGTATAGCGAGTATGAGTTTTTAGCTTTGAAACTACTTCATGGTGACGATTCAATTGAATTATATTCATCAGTGCCATATGTAGAATACAGCAACACAGGTGGTTATTACTCACATGGGCCAAAGCATTTTCAAAAAACATTGTCTTTTGAACAATATATAATGGAGTACCATCGTTATTATCCGGAGAATGAAACTTTTAAATTCGTCAAGGGGTTAAATAAAAGGGTGTGCCATGATCAGCATGCATACTTTAGATCTGTGCGAGCACAACAAGATCGAGGGCTAAACTATTCACAATCACCATCACCCCAAATGCTATCACGGCCACATGCAAAACCTCTACCGCCATCACCACAAACAATGTCAAGTGTACGGGTACATTTGCCAACACAAGTACAATTGCACTATCAACAATTGGAATTACAACCACAGAACCAAATACTGCCAGTTATACCACAAGTTCCATTAGAACCAATAACCGATGCTTCAATGAAAATCTCGCACACCATAAAGAGATATTTGGAAGCAGTCGGCTGTCCTAATGCAAGTTTCCAGGTAACTAGCTCTAGGCCAAATGGGTTTGGTGTATATGAATTGGTTGCAAACTTTGCAGGATTGACTTTCAACTCATCTATAGATAGTTCACTTGAATTCGCGTTTAAAAAGTTGTTGGATACTTTACTAAAAAATGATGGACACTCCTATAGTACTATTCAAAACAAGGTGAAGAATTCATATTTGGGCTTTTCAAGTAATGGGGAACTTGAAGATAAAGACAGTTTAACTTCACAAGAGTTGGAATGTGTCTGCGCGGTGTTTGATTTGACATTTCTATTACTGACCATTAACTCCGAACCAGGGAGTCATTCACTTCTATTAGCTAAGCCTTTGGGGGGCGTTAATACTGATAAACCAGCTATTTTTACCAACTATGAGGGTGAATGGTATGGGGTTGTTTTGAACATGGCAGTGATACCTTTACATATCAATTATAGGGTAACATTTTAATAAAAAGGAAAATAAAGAAGGATGAACTGGTGGTTTTTTATATGTTCTATAGAGTAGTAATGAAATTAGTTAAAAGTTGACGGCTACTGATCACTAAATACCTGGAGTCAAAGCTCCAATTATTAACCAAGACAAGTCGTACGATTATTAATTTTCTCACGGCATGCGCCTACGCTGCCCGCCGCACTTCGCCACTACGCCACAACCCACCGCCGCACGGCTTACACGACGCCACAAATCCAATCACCAAACAAGCAATAGTTTTCACAGAAAAAGTTATTAAATTATAACTACACCCTCTTATAACCGAATTAAATACACTGCAACCACATCACAAATGTTGTAATACATTCCACAATTGAATGTTTTGACTTATGCTTCTTTATCATCATCTTGCCCTGGGTTGCATTCCTCATACTTCAACCACTTCAATACCCACCATAACCCAGCTGCTGATGCTGACCCCATAAATGGCCCCAAATAGTAAATCCAATCATAGCTATTAAATAACTCCGCTGCCACATTAGGACCCAAATTTCGTGCCGGATTCAAGCCAGCCCCGGTAATTGGCACCGCAAACAAGTGCCCAATAAATAATGCCACTCCAATTGCTAACGGAGCCATATGAGTTGCACGATGTTTTTCCACTGCCATGAACATTACCACCATACACAACAACGCAGTGGCAAACATTTCCACAAATAATCCTCGTGCTCTATTAACACCAGGAGCTAAAGCATTCGCAAACAGGACAGGGCCGGGTGTAAGTGCACTGGCGACTCCTGCGGAGGTCATACCAGCAATTAATTGTGTTGTTATTAACAAGAGGGCCCGAATTGCGGGCACTTTTTTGGTTAAAAAAAGTACTGCTGTGACTGCAGGGTTTAGATGTCCACCGGATACACGGAAAAAGGTAAAGACCTGGCACATAACACTGAAACCAAAGCCGAAAGAAATTACTAGATTTTGTGAGGTAGTTGGGCCATCGTTGTCTGGTTTTAATGACCTGTCGGAATTAGCCGATTGGGCGATTACAAAGGCGAACAATAAAAACATAAAGGTACCGACAAATTCACCAATTATTGAGATAATATGTAGTCGTATAGCGGGAAGGATTTTGGCGGCCAAGGCATGAAGTGGTTGTGGGGGAGGGATCTGGTTTTCAAGATCTGGGGTTAAGTTTGGTGGACCATGCATTTTGGGGAAGAAAGGGCTATCTTGGACATTGAGGGTTGCAGACCCTGGCGATGCAGGTGTGTTATTCATTATTAACAGTATACCGATAATATGTTAAAAGAGGCGATTTTGAAAAGCTAAGAATAGGCTTGTATTTTTTGAAAAAACCAAATAACAATGGGCCAAGGAATTAGAGGGAGGAGGGCTGGATATTTATATCAGATTTGTGAATTTTTTTTTTTTTTTTAATAATTCTTTGGATAGTGTTCTAGATCATTTGCTATAATAATAATAAACTGTAGCATAAGAAATGCAAATTGCAGGTATATTATTGGTTGACGATTAACTATGTGCTATGTCTCGATTCCAAAAAAGGTTATTTTATCTTTATTTCTTAATGGCCTTTGGCTTTGTTAACATTGCCCTTTCAAAACTAGTCTTAATTGTCCGTTTTGTTAACACTGCCCTTTCAAAACTAGCCTTAATTGTCCGTTTTGTTCCTTTTTTTTTTTAAAAAGAAAAACATTTTGTGGTATGTTTTTTTTTAAAAAGCTCTTAATGTTAGTGGTGTCTAATTATTTTTTCCAGTAATTGCAATGATCTGTGTATTGTAATAGGTGAAAATAATGCAGAGATCATAATTATGGCTAGTTAGTATCTGAAGTTTTGAATAAATTCGCTAACAAGAGAAAACCTTTGAGTTGTTTTAGTTATAAAGTATTGCATCCAAGAAGTCAAACCTCCACTATTTTCCAACAAAGAGAAGGCTCTTCAAGTATAAAAGCTCGATTTATTAATTTTGTAAAGCTTGCAATTAAACCATGGGATACATTAAAGCCAAGGGCGCCAGGTACATACAATATCCTATCCTGTCTCAACATCATGGTGTAGGCCAATTTGTAACTTATATGGCCTTTTGATCCATAGATAAGATGTATGAGACAAATCGTTATAACCGAAATGAAAAGTCTACTTTTCTTTAAAGTTTAAAACTACCAAGAGGAAGGACCATGTCATGAAGCCATCGATAAAAAGTTATATTTTGAACATTTTGCCTGGTGAAATCCAGGAAATAAATTTTACCGTTCGCTAAATGATGCACCTGCTATCTACCAATATTCGAAAATTTTAATACAGCCATAAAAACTAAAAAACCGGCTACAGGATGATGAAATTCATGGTTAATTGCCCACGAAAGGTTTGGTCATACTGATAAGTATGCGATGCGCGCCTGTAAAACAGCATTAATTACAAGGATTTTAGACTCCAGAATATGATCAGATATTATGTTTATGAGACCAGTGTTTGAATCACCTATTAGACCCAGTAGTAACTAATATTCCTGCCAAATAAAGAATTTAAATTTGTTTAATAACTTTTTTTTTACCTTATGGTTGAGTTTTGATTTATAGGATATAATACTGTTCAAACAACCAATTTGAGGACGAGACCGCAGTAATATAAGCTGTAGTCAAGGATAAAGCGTTCAAAAAAAAAAAAAGATAGAAATTATTGCATGGAACAACATCTGTCAACT
Organism: Blastobotrys arbuscula; assembly: GCA_030564365.1. Lineage (NCBI taxonomy): Eukaryota > Fungi > Ascomycota > Dipodascomycetes > Dipodascales > Trichomonascaceae > Blastobotrys > Blastobotrys arbuscula. Next base: position 68,490 of record JAJLUN010000022.1, on the reverse strand, counting down.
GAAACACACAGGAAGCAGTCAGTGTAATAATGTGATATTTGTGCAGCACAATGATAATAATTAACCGGCTTTGTTTTTTTTATTATGCTCTATTTCGTTTTGTATATTAACTTCTGATTCATTGTTCTGCTTTTGATTCATTATTCCTTTTTCTTTATTAAAAAACCGGTTGGTGAAATTTTTGAGAAAAATTCCGAGCGGCGATGCAACTTGTATCGGATCGGTCTCCCGATCCTCCGAGCTCCGACATACCAGATTTTAGTCTATTCAAGTTTAACCAATAGAGCTTAGCTTTAGCTTCATAACGTTATCTTTTATATAATAAAAATAAAGGTTATTAACATTATTAGTCTTTTACGCTTAATTAGCATTGTAGCCACGCAATATTAGACAAGAATTCAGTAAAGAAGCTAATCTTGCTGACACACAACTGCGCCCGAGCGGGCGGGCGGGGGATCCCGGCCTTTGCGCAACCAGCCGTAAGTTTAGCCGTACAACTTCACAAAGTTAAACGTAAATTAGAATCGCTGATTGAAAGGCTGAAGTTTAAAACAAAAGAGCTTAACGACTAAAGCTTGAAAGAAATATTTTATTACGCGAATATTATATAATCGAATCGGGGACTTCTGTACTGTGAAACACTGTTTATAAAAATGCGTATTTATTAGTACTGAATAGATTATTGAACATATAGTAAATTTTAAAACCGGGAAATATGTAACAGTAATCACAACTTATAACTTATTGGTGGTTTTTTGGGTTTTGTTGGCTGCAGAAATTAAAAAACTATGTACATGATTAAGTCAAAGGTTTAATTATAACCATAAATGTAGCCGTTTGGTTTTTCTCACGATGAGGTTATCTTTCATCCCCATAAGTCACATATCGATCATGATCCATTATTAGTCTGGGGCTTGTTACATAAATAAACTGACGAATTGGTGGAACTTGCATTCTTGTTTCCTGCCCAATCGTTAAAATGTTTATATTCTAAACTAATGCGAATATATTCTAGCATTAAACGGCTAATACTTTACTATTATTTTAGCACCAAAGAATAAAAGCTATGGCTCCACCGTTTTATTACATAATTATTTGAATACACCATTTTTCGCAAGGTAATACGTTTGCCTTTTTATTTTAATAGTCTTACCAACAGGTCCTTCATTCCCGAACGAGTTTCATCATCCTTTACGTTTCTTGTTTCACCGCGCCGCATTACTTATGATTCCGCCGCACGACGCCACAAGCCACCCAACAAGTTTTTTTTTTTTTTTTGCAAAATCAATTAACCAACGACTAACAAATTAATATTATATTTCATTTGCAAATTAAGATTATATCTCACCGCAATTACACCACATTACGCAATTGATCAACTGAATGGCTTTGAACTAAACTCTCTGTCGCCTCGCTCGGCGCTATTTTATTTATTATCATCCTGCCCTCGGTTACACTCCTCATATCTCAACCATTTCGAAAGCTACTAGAATTACCCCGACCCTATAAGCTGCCCCAAATAGTAAATCCAATCATAACTATGAAATAATTTCGCTGCCGCATTAGGTCCCAAAAGTAATGTAATGGCTAGCATTTGTGAGTTGGACATTCCATAATCTGAACCCAATGAGTTGATGAATAAATTGAAAAAAAGCGTTATAAATTAGTGGTGGTACGGTTGACAATTTTTCAAGTCTGGTCCAAGAGAGGTTATTGTTTATATCCTGGTGGTAATATGGTATCTATTTTTTCTAAAAAACGAAGCCGTAATATTGCCGTTTTTTCGGTTTAACATTTGACTATTTTTTTTTTTTTTTTTTGGGTACTGAATAGCGGTGTTCTAATCAACTTAAAATTACAGTTATAATTCAAATCATTTTTATAAAATAAACTGCAAAAACACTCTACAATAATACTCTACAATAACAATTCACAATTCTAGTCCGCAACTTAAATTTAAAATAAATTTAGAATTTATATTAATAGTTATCTGGTATTGGTCCGTGATATTAGCCAGATTTTACAGGAACGCCGCCATGACTTTTTGTCAATGCATGAGACAACCTGTGTTCGGTCATATACTCAAGGTTCAATTCGAATACCTCAAAACGAACTCTCATTAAAAGATTATTTAACCATAAGTGCGTCAAAACGGGGGTTTTTTTTTTGACATTCCGTTTCTCTAGGGAGTGCGGCGGCGTTAGTTTAAGAACAAAAAAAAACACACACACACACACACACACACACACACACACCAACGGTCGCCATCGGTGGGTGGTGTTCGAGTGCATATGCGGCGCAGAAAAAGTTAAGCACAATCAACGTTGTCACTGGCGATCTACATTGAAGGCATGACAACAGGTCATCACCATTATACCGCATCATCAAAGTGGATACCACATACGTGCAGTATGGATCGTCAGTTCACATGGTTGGCTCGTATCTCTTTCTTGGTCTCAGGTATTTGTCGTCAACTATAGTACCTAGCTGATGGGCCATATTTATTAAGCATATATTTATGCCTTGCGTAGCTAAAAATAGTTTTGTTTGGCTCCGTCAAGCACGAAGGATAGCCACAAATTTGAAATAGTTCAAGAACCTCGTGGATGTCCACCACAAAACGCCACGCCACCCACCACAGCTCATGGGCGACAATCTGTCAATTGTCCATCTGCCATCTGGTAAAATTATTTATACAAATACCTTATATATATATATACCTATTACCACGGTCTTGTGGCTAACATACGACTGCACCCATCATCTCATCACATTTCTCATCCCATCGATACCATTACCACTGTCACCAACAGATCAGCATCAATTGTATATAAACCCCGTTTACCCCCTACCCATTATTATTCGTCTTTTATTCATCTAATACTATAACTAATAGACTAAAATGACTAAACAAAAAACTCAGACTGCCAAACCTACAAAAACAACAAAATCCACCAAAACGCGCAATATGGTAGGCCATGACTCCAGTTACTATTACCATCTGGCACATAAACAAGAACTGGCCAACCTTCGTCTTAAAAGAAAGGATCAATATCGATACAAAAAGGGGCCAGTTTTTGGCAAAAAGCTGTTTTCTATGATGTTGAGAAAACGATCCAAACCCCCCACCTGAATAGTTGTTAAACTTACCATTTTTATAGACTAATAGACGCTTTATTATTTTTTAATTTATTGAAGTTTCGTATTAGTAGTAGGCTAAAAAACTATTTTCTAAATTTAAAAGCTGCCACTTTTCCCGTACTATAGTAATATGGTTACTGGAACCCCGGATACGGGTGATTCTGGAGTAATGGGAGTTAACTGCCCCGGAATCCTTTAAATGAATACATAAATATATATCTTTAGGTTTTGTTTGTTTCAGTTCATTACATTTTATCAAGAATTTGCAATCAATAGTAGCTTTATGTGCTGTCATGGAAACCACATTAGAATATAAATGAAGTGGGCTGGTCTGTGGTCCGTCTTTAATTAATTGTATCAATACAGTGTACCTTGGTAGCTACAGTACAATTTGCATCTAAAACCGCGATAGATCGCAATGGGGAAGCATAGTTTCTTAGAGCTATAAAGACATGACCTAATAATGCGCACGTGACCTTATCACGTGTACTTTATTATTTTTTTTTTGTTTTTTACCGAGTCACGTGTATTTTATTTATTTTTAAACTTCGATCGTCAAAGATCTCAGATCCCAGATCCCAGATCTCAAGATATTTTGCCGAAAGATAAAAATAAAAACATCGTTACCAACCATGAAAACAATCAAGTTGAACCCCGGTTATTCTTGGAGATCAACTGTTCGGTTCGTATTTGATTAATTGACTAATGAAATCGAAAGCTACTTGGTTTTTTGAAACTCTACGCTATATGCTAGATTTGTTGCATTCTTTTATTTTGATAATATTTTTTTTTGTTTTTTTTCAAGGCCCCCTTAGGTTGATGCAAAACACACCATTTTGAGTCTAAAATAAAAAAATAATTAACACAGTTATTCTATTTACACCCATTCTTTCTACTTTTTTTTTCTTTTCAACCCCCTTCATAGCGCCTATTCAATTCATTGGTATCAACCTCAATCATTTTTTCTGTCTCATAATCCAATAAAAAGATGTTGCGCGTGAGAAGAAAAAAATAATAATAATAATAATATTTTTCTTCTTCTCCCACAACTAGTTCTAGTAGAATTTTTTTTCTTTCTGCTAACCTCCCGACGTGACTTTTTTTTTTTATTTTTTTTAAATCACCAACAAACTTCGAATTCTTTTTTTTTTTTTTTAAGCGCTCAAATCAACAATTTCATCATTCATCATCATTAGCATATTCATCTCAAAAAAGGTACATAATAAAAGATGAACAAAACCCAAGGTCGGAAACTCACAGTACACGAAAAAGCACGGCTTCAACAGTTTCAAGATAATATCCAGTATTCCAACCGATATTCCGACGATGAATGTGAATATAGACACGTAATTCTGCCAAAAAATATGCTGAAAGTTATACCCAAAGAATATTTCAATCAAGAGACTGGCACATTACGAATACTGTTGGAGGATGAATGGAGAGGATTGGGGATCACACAGAGTCTTGGATGGGAACACTACGAAACGCATGCACCGGAGCCTCATATTCTACTATTCAAGTACGTCTATTATTATTTTAAGAAAAAAATGCTAACAGTAGTGCAGGCGACAAAAGTGATTAGATCTATAAAAACAAACCAAAAAATCCAAAAAAAAACAAACAAAAAAAAAAAAATATTATAACTTTGTTGTGTTGACTAGATGGTACAAACCGTCCGTAGATGATGATACTTTTTCCTCTTTGATTAATTTTGATAAATGTTGTAATACACCTCGGCCAGCAGCGAGTTTGACGGTTGGTTTGATCTCAGGGTACATATTGTCAACTAATTGTTCAACAGTACATGCTTTTTTGTTCATCAACACTTTGACAATTTCTCGTTCTCTATTCAACCGATGCGTGATATATTCATTGATTTTGTATTTACCATTGGGGATTAATGGGCCATGGCCGGGGTACATGTGTTTTAAATCGCCAATATTCAACATTGTTTCCAAAGAATCCATATATTCTGCCAGTTCAAAAAATACCGAAGTACCTTCTCCTAGCACGTTATCGGCACTAAACAGGGCCTTTTCTTTATCTAACCAGAATACAAAATGATCGACTGCGTGGCCGGGAGTGAAGTATCCGGTTAATGTTGCATCGGAACCATCAATCTTGAATACCTGTTTATCAACAATATCTAATATAGTATGGTTTTTGTAGTATGATTTATCATAATCTCGATCCGGGTTGATCCGTTTGTAGATTTCTGGTTTGTAAGATTGGTTTGTTTTTAATACCTCCATGACGTTGTTGATCCCATTATCATGATCAATGTGTCCGTGGGTGATTATCAATTTCTCAATCTCGATTTTATTTTCAGCCAGATAGGTTTGTAATAGCGAGGAATATTCATCGATTCCTTCCCCGGCATCTAGTAAAATTCGCCGTTTGCCCTCACCAATAACGTAGGTGTTTGTACCTTGTAATGAAAACGATCCTGGATTACACCCCAATATCCGAGTTACCAGTGGCGATAGGACTGTAATTAACGGGATATGTGATAAAGAAGAAGACATGCTGCTTTTACAAGTTAATTCCAAAAAAGTTGCCTAAAAAAAAAAAACTTAAAGTGTGGAGAAAAAGTTTAAAAAAGTTTAAAAAAAAATTAAAAGTTTGATATCCCCAGTGAGAGTGAGTGAGTGGTGAGTCAGGTAAAGAATAAGATTTAACGTGATTCATGACTATGATTACTAAACAAATAGACCGAAAAAAAATGATAGTATCAGAGTAAAAATCGCTTGGTTTTCCAGGAGAAGAAAAAAAACCCCCTCCGGTTTCATTTCATTGTGAAAATTTTTGAGCCCCAAAAAAAATACGTACCGCGGTTGATGGCAAATAAGTGGGCCTAAGTAAGCCGATCGGGGGCCGGTGGGAATTAAGTTCCTGCGGTGGTAACAAAATTTACTTAAGATATCCAAGAAAAAATAAAAATTCGGGATGAAAAATATTTATAAGTAGCGGGGTAATCTGAAAAAAACAAACACTTTTTCTTGTGTGGTCGGATTGATATTTTATTCGGTTATATTGTTGGAAATTTTATGATGATGATGGGTTTGGGTTACTTTAAAGGAAAAGAGGAGTTATTATCTAAAACTTATTCAAGATCTAACAAAGTATACCATCTAGCTACTATACGTAATGGCAGCCGTAATATTTATAGAATAGGGCCAGCAATATCAACTTTAGCTATAAATATTCCTGTTTTTGCAGTAAATTTATTAATGAGAATTGTCATAAGTAATGGAGCGGAGGAAAATAAACAGCTTATCTTTTCGAGTTTCAAAAATGCCATCATATGATCAATTGTGAGATAAGCTTAATTGTATGGAAGGTATGAAAAAGTCGCGCCGCATGAATATGCCGGGACTCCGATATCATCATTTTTAACTTGTTATATCAGCCATATAATAAGCTAAGATTCCTTTTTCAATGCGTTCATACATTTTATACCCATTCTATAGAACCAGCATAACAAATCCTAAACGCCACAATTTTTAGGGCCTTATGTATTTGTAGAGTCTTATACACTTATTGTGGTTTTCATTATAATTAACGTATTAAACTATCAACACCCACCTGGCTTTTGGTTAATTTTGTTGGCGTGAAATTGTCATAATTACTTACCATCACCACCAAGGAGTTCCGATAAATCGCTCCATGGAACCCCGTCAATCCGATAAAGAGCTGTAACGATATATCACTGCTTGCACACCTCGAACCCATCGGATCATAGTCGGTCCAATGTAATATTATCTGGGTAGCGCTTAAAGTATATTCAAGCCTATATATATATATATTCTATATTTCTATACCAATTCTCTTCTGCTTCCTCGCTCAATATAGTATTCTAATAAACTCTTTATCTGTTTATACTAAGAAACTTCCTCTATTATCTATTTACCGCTTGTATACAAACTACAGCGCTATTATCCCGTTGGGAATTAAGACCTAGCTAGCTAGACACGGATATTGTTATATAAGAGCACGCCCTAATGGGCTAATTAATTTATAAGCTGAAAGTTTTTGAACCTCTGTTACCAGACGCTTGTACTTTTTTTTTTTTTTTTTGTCAGCACCGCTGTTCGGAGTTCCGCCACACAAAACCCGGAGTTCCGATACAGTTTCACACCAAATTTACCTGCCCTGAAAACGCAAAATAAACACAGACTGTTTTGAGACAATTAGATTGAATTGTTAGCAGATGAAATGAGCAAAGAATAAATAAAATAATATATATATATATATATAATTCAACGCTCTAAAACGTCCAAACAAAGCTAGTTTATCCCACTCGGTTTAAATTATCATGGTCGATATGATACCATAGTTTGGGAAGGTGGCCAGTGAGTGATGCACCATTATTATATATTCCCAACTGCTGTCAGGCTCTAGACTATGCGGCTGATTCAAAAAGAATTCAATTCCATCCAACTTATCAACATTAGGTCTATAGGTTTAACAACGGAAAATATACCAAAACCCAACATAAATAGCCGACTGAGTTTTAGTCATTAAACGTTACATAATTACCAGCATACTGAATTCAATGAATGGCTCCCGGATTGCACACAACGGCCACTTCCTCTGTATACCATCGCCTCGATCCGTTTACATGCGAGTACCCGTTCCATCTGATATAATATGAGTAGTATCCCTCTATTACCCCACTAACCCGCTAATATACCCCAATCCAACACTGCTAATATACCCAGTTCAACATCAATAGGCCGTAAATTTATACTGAAATCCCCTTTGACTACTCAAAAAAAAAAAAGTTACGCCGCATAAGCGCTTGAAATAATTTTTTTGTTGTTGTTGTTGTTTTTTTTTTTTTTAGGTTGCTAAACCAGCGCAACTACAAGTATACCGGGCGCTTATCTTTCAACCTTTTTGCAACACGCAACTAAACATTTGAAACCCACCAAAAACACATTTTAACACCCTTTTTTAAAATATTGCCTTGTTACTTATACTTCACGCCGTTTCAACTTTTTTCCCTTAATACCTTCACACTCAAACATTTCAACTACAGACACTAAGATAAATAAATAAATAAATAACGGAGTGTATTATTAACAATAATGAGTACAGATATTTCCGCAGAGGCGGAAAGAGTCGAACGACAATCAAACGATAATGACAATACTAATAGCGAGTCATCCCCCTTGTTGTCAGAATATCACGGGCGGCAGTACTCACCAGAACACTCACCATCTTCATACCATTCGATTAATAATAATAATCAGCATAATCATAATACTCAAAATGATAACGACGAGCTAATTGTTTATTACAGCGATGGGTCGAAAAAAGTCAAGTTTCTACGATACGGGGTAATCGCATTTTCGTACATTTTTGGCATCTATATTTGTTTGTTATTAATCAACATGTTTAGAAGGATACCATTTTTAGACACTCCTGGATCAACTTTTTTGGAATTGGATTTAAGTATTTTATCATTTTTGAACTGTTTGTTGGTATTGAAGTTTTTTGTTAGTCCTACCATGGGTGATTTTGTTTTAAACTTGCTGGGGACTTTATCATTGGTATTAAATGTGTTAATCTTGGTGTTTTCACCAACAATGAGACATCGTCATTTACAACTGAACGGATCAATATCTTTTATAATTTTCATCGTGGCGTGGGATTGGTGTGCTCTAACTCAAGGGTTGGTAGTTCAATTACACAAAAATTCTAATGAAGTTGAACAAAGTTCAATGAGACGGATCAAAAAATGGTTCCAATCATCATTCTCCTTTGCTGTTAGATTAGTTATCACATCAGTGTTGTATATTTTGTCGTTTTTAATCATTATGGAGTCGTTAAAAACTACACATTTAACCACAGTTAATGATAACAAAATTAACATTCAATGCACTGATAAATATCCTGATTCAAATATCACAATTATTGCAGAATCGGGTCAACATGACTCTTCCCGTGGTTTTGCCAATTGGATGATTGATTTGGATAAATATCAAGTATGTTATTGGGATCGTCCAGGCCATGGTCCATCAGACGTTTTACCATCACCACAATCCGTTGGATCCACCGTGGACTTGTTAACCGAATCATTATCAAAATTCGATATTAATGATGAATTTGTAGTAGTATCGCATGGCAGTGGAGGGGTCTATTCCCGCGTGTTTGCATCTCGCCACGCCAGCCAACTACACACAATAATGTTAATTGATACAATTCATGAAGATCAATTTTTTGACTCATTAACTACATTATATTCATTGAAAGCTTTTGTACAAGGTATGTTATCCCCCATCCACCATGGTCGATATTCGAAATCCAAACTACAAGTCCAATTTTCCAAACAAATTTCATCGCAAGAATTAATGTCATCTAATGAGATAATCGACCCCCAAACTCCGTTATTGGTCGTATCATCATCACAACAAATTAAAAAAATAAAAGAATGGGGCGAAGGACAACGCAAACTTACAAAATTGACCAAAAATAATATCGCGTGGTCGGTCCTTGATGGACCACACAAGTTGTGGAAAAAAGATACTTCGTTATTAAAACTACAATCATTACTTAACGATGCTTTATTATACTAGTTAATAATAATTATGTATTTATATTTATTTTAATCATTTAATGCTTTGTGTAAATGAGACATGTCCGGTACTTCAATTTCGGCCTCCAAATCACACAAACTCCTACAATTAGGACACATGAAATGAGGATAACTTTTAACCATCAGGGGACGTATACATTTATAATGCCAAGCATGCGAACATGGCGCAATAAACAACGCTTGAAGCGGACTAACGTTTTGTAAACAAATCGCACATTCTTTTAATGAATCTTGTGATGCCTTGAATAAATTCCGTAGATTTTTTAATGCATTGATGTTAAAAGCATTAACTTTTTTCTTCCAGCTTTGGTTCAAATCTACCCGAACTTTGATACTTTTATACACGTCTTCACTGCCTCCCCTAAAATCCATTCCAAATTGAATAACATCCCCGTCATTTAATAAATGTGGTTCAGAAACTTCACAAGCAGGACTTAACCGAACATGGTTTAAAAAAGTCCCTGAAGACGACTTCACATCTCTAATATACCATTTACTGTTGGAAACAAAGAATTCGGCATGAGATCTGGATACTACTTTTGATCTAAACACCACTGTATCTGGGACATTCTCCTTCTTTTCCTCGTTGCGATCGGTATACCGGCCGACTTTTATAATACAGTTTTCTTCCACTTGTCGTTCTATGGGGCCAAAATACGTCGATGGCATGCTACTAGCATGGTCAACAAATGGTGTTAACCGCATTGAATATGTGCTACTTTCATTTTCATTCTCCTCATTATCATTTTCCTCCACCGATGATAAATTATTGTTATTATTATTAGTAATCTGAGTATTACTATTAGGGGGGTTGACTAATGTAGCGTAGTTGTCTTGAGAAAGTTGAGGAGGTTGAGCTGGCGATAGTGGTTGTTGTTGTGGTGACTGAGGCTCTTCTGGCGTACTCTGCCCGTCATCAAAGATCGTGTCGTCGTGAGATGCATTATTATTAGTAGTATTAGTAGTGGAGGGTAATGCTACAGATTCCATCGTGAATAGTTTGATTATGCTTTTCTGGGCTTGCTGGCGATACCGCGTCACTTTGTTCTTTTTGTTGTTAGTATCGTTAATCGTGTGCGAGTTGTCAAAACAAATCTCAAAATTTGTGCTTGTGTCTAAAATTTCTTCCTGTTTTTTTTGTGATGGTGTAATTTTTGGCGCGCTCCCAACTACCATTTGGGATCGATTTTTTTCTTCGTCACTGTCATAATTGCTATAATTGGTGTTTGTATCGATATGCAGTGGTAGTGGTAGCGGTGGTGGTGGTGATGATGGTGATGATGGTGATGATGGTGATGCGGACTGTGGTGGTGTCTGTGGCGACTGGGGAGTAGGTGATGATGGCGGGTGATATATTGGCCGCAAAACGTGACTTAAATGGTTGTACTTTGGCGATCGAACCACTCGTGGTGTAGTGTTGGCGGTGGTGGTGGAGGTGGGTTTTTTTGGGGTCACTGGGCTGCCGTTAATACCACTGATATTATCAGATGAGCCGGTAGGACTAGTGGTAGTAGTAGCAGGATGACGAGCAGCAGTGGTGGGGGTTAGTGGATGTGACACCGCACGGTGGTGGCTATTATAGTCATGACTATTGCACTGATGGTGATAGTATTGGTTGTGGGGAGAAACTCTTGTATTGAATCTGAAAGGATTTAACTTTCGTAGTGAGGGTGTAGAACTGGCACTTCGTAACAGTCTCCGTTCAGGTAATGGGTCAAATTTGTCAACAATACGTCTCTCGTTATCCATCTTATTTTTATTCAAACGTTTAATGTTCCTATTTGTGGATACTCTTTTAGGATTTTTTCTATTAGATGTGGGATTATATAGAATATATATATATATGTATTCTAGTTAGTTTCAGCTATTTTGTTTCTTTTTTTCTACGTGGGAAGGTTTATTACGGTGCACGCCGCATATGAAAGATGGATTTTGAGGATGCATGGTTTAAATTGGGGAGAGGGTGAGACAAACTAACAAGGAGGCAGTCACCACCACAGCAAGGATTGGCCTAAATTTATTCGCATTTGTTCGAAGATACATGTAACTGTACCATTCGGGTCAGTAGTTACCTTAAAAAGTTTTTGTAAAAAATTGCCGTAATCATCTTTTTTTAATTTTTTTTTTTTTAATACAGTGATCGTCGTATACCATCAGGCGTGCGAACCACATACAATACATGATGATAATGAACAAAAGTAAGATTGAATACGAATTGGGATTGCAACATGGTGGGGAGGTTGATAATGGGTGCTGCCGTTATTAAACTCAACGCATTCTAATAAAAAAATAAAAAAATAAAATTTCAAGGCATCAACATATTAATGAATTAAAGTGAGGTGTAGGTTGGTATATATATGCGGGTTGAACACATGTGCAGAAGGAGTTGAACTGTGGTGAAAGGTCTCAAAATTAATGCATATTCACACTTCAAGCATGAGGCTACATAAAACCTTATTTCAATGAAGTCGAGGACATTTATTTGAATCCAACAACTTCAAATACCTCTCTCCTCTAAACTATTATAAAACTACAGTATTAAACGTGCTATAGAACATTTATTGGTTAACTGGGGAAAGAAAGAAAAAATTTTCACGATCGAATATTATTTTTTGGTTGTTTCTAATCCGATCGATCATAATATAAGGCATACAGAATTATACTGAGACATTTCGTCAACGGTTTTGGAACTTGGTTAATTAATACCTTACTACGGTAAATAGTGATGAAAATCAAGTAACTGGATAGCCAATTTCCTATAATTGTATCTGATTGTTACTTGCAAATTGATGGTTCAGAAATGTTGGTATGAGAGTGAGTAGACCGTTGTTGGGATAATCCAGCATGGATAAAGTATTTTACTACGGTATGTTTATTATTATTTACAAATGTCAACCTTATTAATAAATTAATAGTGTAACGGATGGTTTGTGCTTTTATTAACTTTATAACTAAAATTTTTGAGTGTTACCTAATATTATAAACTAGTTATCGGAGAAGTCGAATTATTAAGTATTTCCATAAAGGTTGCATGATGACGAAAAGAATAGTATTAGTTCCAAGGCGGTGGCCGAGTACTTGCTGATTAACAATCAAGTATAGACAACGGCGTTGAGAGTTGCCGAGAAGAATTTTTCAGAACGATAGTGTGGGATGGAAAAAAAAGGCTTCCATGGCGCAGGTGCGTGGTATATAGCGAAGATAGTGTATCAGGTGGATCATGAATGTAGGCAGCATACCAAAATGATGGTAAAAACAGTATATACATGTGCACAACCTCTATAGTATACTACCATATATACAGCCATAGGTATCAGCGTAAGCAACGGTGTGCAAGTGGGTAAGTCAAGATGAAACGTTAAGCTGAAGATCAATATATAACTTGATAACTTATAAGACCGCCCTCCTTCACGAACGCGCCTACGATATCTTCAATTAGCTTTACTAAAAAAAAATACCACCCCACATGCAATAGTTTTGTTTTTTAGTAGTTTGATTTTATTTCTGTGATGTAGCTTCGTTTCAAGGGGGTAGAAAGGTGGTGTTAATTGACCCAAAGGGGGTCCAAATTCGATATTTACGATCGCGATCGAATTTTTTTCTTGATAAAATCTTGGTGATGATAATCAAAAAGGGTATTAATAACGGCGATCGCCGTTGAGATCTTGCATAAACTTTAAAAAAATGTTTGAGGTCAAGCGTCGTTTAATAAATAATCTTATGATATTAAGCGCCGCGCGCGCGCTTAATAATTTTAAATTTATTCGTCTATAAGAATTATTAGTTGACAACGTTATAAATAATAAAATTGGGAGCTTTTTTTTTTTTTTTAACCTGTAGAATTTTGTGGCGCTGAAATTGTAAGCATTTGGGAGTTAAAAAGTTGTAATATTCTGTAATTGGGAGATTAAACTGATATCACGACCGTTGGAATGATTTCTGGGATTGGAAATTGGATTTGGTAAATGGATTTGGTAGAATCATTGAAGTATTTTTATGACGTGAGAGGATGAACAGGGGGGGGACACTGTTGAAAAAGAAGGTTTTATTACTCTTGTTTTGACACGATTAGGCAGTTCAGCAGTAGTTTGTTTATTATATGTGGGTAGGCTTTGAGTGGTATAAGATATTTTGAGCTAGAATATGCAGAGTGAGTGGATCTGATGCAAGTATATGAAACACGATCAAAATGTAAGGAACGCGTCTTTAGAGTATTCGTTGATTACAAATAAATTTAATTGTTTAGTGTACTGCTCATGACTGCAAAATCTAACTAATTTAGTTGCGCTGGATAAAAAATACATCTGGAACTTGTCTAGTTAATTTATCAAAGCCGTGATATATTCAACGATTGCCATATCTAGAATTTACCAGGAAACTAGGAAAAACAAGAAGCCCCACTCTTTAGTTGGAAGCTTATAAGTTAACCCTTCGCCTCCTTCCGTCCTCCTTCCCCCCCCCCTCTCCTTAAATATTTAGTGCTTCTTTTCTTGTGCATGTCTCGTTTATTATTATATATATATATAGATATTTGGCGCTTAAGAACATAGTACGAACATAGGGAGAAAACTGCAACTTGTATAACATAATGCCATAATTCAGCAAAATTTGGACTCAATATACGCCCCACGATGGTGCGGCTTTCATGTTCATATTCAACGTTACACCCCTGGATCTCGATATTGTTCGCATTGTAGTGGTTTGTTGCAACACGTGCGAATTCGTATAGCCTGACAGCTTGTTTTTTTTCCAAGATCTCTTTGCAAAATACTATACTTTGTTATAAAATGGAGCTTATTCTCGTCCCCTCACAGTTATTTCCTCTTGTTATTGCATATAGTTTTGCTTTGTTCTTCACCTAGTTGTTGCAATAATCCCATTTTTATCTTATTGCTGATTCCCGTTAACTGAACCAATGGGCTCAATTTCTAGATTTCGGCCTAGTTTTTTCCGGAACACCAGGCAACAATTTGAATAGTTCCGCCACTGAAAGTACTCACGTACAGTAACCATCGGTACTAGTATACTAATATACCCTACATTGTAGATTATTGTTTTTGGATATTGCTAGTAACTTGCAATCAGGACCTAACTGAACAGAATTCAAACAGAATTTATTTTAGTTACTGTACACCAATCTAAAAGATCCAGAAAACAAAACATGTTTTTACTAATTGTACAAGCTTACTAGTTATTGCATCAGTGCCAATCTGTTAAACCCCCCAATACTTTGACTGTTCAAATTCAGGTTATTGCTTTTAATGTTGAACACTTGGATACTCATGTTTTCAAGGTAAAAATATCTACGTTTATACCAAACCATCAAACGCGTGTATATTCATCCAACTGATAAGTTTATATTCCGATATATCCGATAATAAAAGAATCCGAAAAGCGCTCTAGCTATCAAGATTCAAGATTTTCTTGTCCGTTATTGGCATTGCCAAGTACTGTGGCTACCATCTGCCATTTTGCTGCCAAATGATTTTTACCAAGATCTGATTATTCTTGAGCATATTGTCTTTTGAGTTTATTTACATATATGTTCGGCTTGGGTTATACGTCGTGCGCAATTTGTACGGCCTATTAATTATTTTTCCCGAAGGTATTTACGACATGCGATACTCCAACTATTTTT
This sequence comes from Blastobotrys arbuscula, assembly GCA_030564365.1. Taxonomy (NCBI): domain Eukaryota; kingdom Fungi; phylum Ascomycota; class Dipodascomycetes; order Dipodascales; family Trichomonascaceae; genus Blastobotrys; species Blastobotrys arbuscula. Next base: position 53,110 of record JAJLUN010000022.1, on the reverse strand, counting down.
AAGTCCAACTATTGGGGTTTCAAAACATTTTAGGAATATAACACAAGCCCTAAAAAAAAATAACCATGGAATTATTTATTTATAATAGGTGGGTTTAAAAAAAAACCAAAAAAAAAAGTTTGCAGCTGAAGCAGTCTTGAACAGGAACTCCGACGAGTATAGGCTATGTTAAAATAAAAAACAATAATAATAGCCAATAGCGGTTATGTGCGCAATTGCTAAGCTATTCTTATCTGAATTTAGTTTTGCTTAGTATATAGGGCTTTGAGCATTAAATTTGGCCCTATTTACGGCTGTTTTGCAGACCAACAATTCAGTTGAATCAATTCATACTTTGATGTATTTCATTGGATAATTGAAATGAGCGCACAAAATAATGAAAACTATAGCATTACGGAAAAAAACCCACAGAACCTGTCAAGAACACGTTTCATAATATCTCCAACCAACTAGGTTACCAATAACTCCATACGGATACTAATCCATAAACTATCGACAGTTGGATCATGGAATTAGCTACCCGTCTTAATGCCTAATATCATTGAGTTTTCCAAACACCCTGTAAACATTTTAAAGTTATTCGCCCGGGCCCTTATGAAGCAACGACCGTTTACCTGTTACCCGTAGACTACCATCCGAGCTCCCCAAAAATACTACTGCAACTGTGCTGACGTACCAGGCCACTCAATGTTTAAGTTTGAATATTGCTACGATTTTTTTTTTGTATATTACCCGCGACCCTCATTCTAGTTTTTATTGCAATTATATATTTATAAGCGTATTTTCGGATCTCGATCATTCTTTTTAAAGTTTTAATTCATCAAAAGATCTGAGACTTTGTCAGGAATTACTTGAAATTGTGTACCAGGTAAGTATGCTGGAGGGAGCATCCAACGTTCATGCATGATATAAAATTTATCAGTGTACCGTACTTCATGGGTAACTATCAAATAAAAATCAGATATTATGGGTGGACTAATATATCTCAATGGTATTAAAGTTCCATGTATGTCTGGAAAGTTTCCAAGTGTTCATGAAAACAATGCTACTGCAAATAGACTATCAGAATGCTTTCCTCACCAGGTTCTATTGCAAAAACTGGTTATTTTTATAATCAAACTGTTACGAAAACGTTGGAAATTAATACCAAAAAACGGTAAACAACCACGAATGTCAAAACAAAACATAAAAAGAAACAATCGAAACCCATAAAAATCTTTTTTTTTTTTTTTTTTTAATATACCTAGCACTAAGTCAATTTTCGTACTAAATATTAAATAGACTTCATTGTAATGAATAAAGTTTGCCCTCAATCCACTCACCCAGTTTAGTTGAAAAAGTGATATTATTTGAGCGCACACAATGTATTACTTGAAAAAAAAAAACCAAAAAAAAAACAACCAGACCAAAGTATGCTTTTAACTTAAAAACGAATTACCTATTTAAATACCAGAAAATCCGCTTGTTAAAATTCCGACGCTATAATTAACAAAAATAATAATGTCCTTACCTGTTGTTCCAATGCCAATGCCAATCAATCAAAACCAACTTACACCTCCATCACCTACACTCTCCACTATAACAAACTCACTATCCAACCGAGACCAACAAGATCTAAGTGATCATGTGTTGCAATTATCACTATACTGTGAAGAGAAAAATTTATTGTTACGCGAATTAGTTCGATTAAACCCCCAGGATCCCGATTATACTAGGCAAATCCGGATTTTGAAACGTTCCATTCGACAAACTGAACTGTTCATTTGTAGCTATCAAGTAATGGTTAAACAGATTTTGAAAAGTCCATTCTAACCCTTTAGTACTGGTAGTATTTATAAAGTGTTTATTTATTAATTAAATAAATGAAAAAAAAAAAAAAAAAAAACTTTGGCTGTACGTACATATATGTTGACTATATTGTAGATCACTGTTGGCGATGATGATGCGGCGGGGCCAAGTGTCACTTCTTGTGAATGTTCTATCACGGCCCGGCGTAAATCTCAGAACGCTTATAATTTTTTGTATAAATTTTCCAAAATTTTCACCAGAATATTTTTTTTTTATCTCTTCCACAACCACCAAAAAAGTATACAAAGTATGTTATAAAACCGGTACCAATGTTCAAATGATGATACGAGCTATTAACTAGCTCTATCTTTATAAACCCAGCTCGTCGATTATATATTTATCATGAGAAAAAAAGTTTATTCTGATATGCACAATTATTTTTTTTTTACTATTTACAAAATTACTAACGTTTTGCAGCACCCGCTTTAAATAAAACTATATCATTAGGTTCGATAACATAATCTTTACCCTTTGGTAGTACCTTACCACTGGACTTTAATAAAGCATCATCACCATTACATTGCAAAACATGTTCATATTTTGACACCAACGCCTGGATGAAAGTTTTTTCCAAATCTTTGTGAATCACCGCAGCTGCTTGTGGTGCAGTAGTATTTTTCCTAACCGTCCATTCTCGACATTCTTTTGCCCCACACGTGAAAAAACTCATTAAATTTAATGATTTTCGTAATTCGACTATAGCATTTGGTAATGCGCTTTGTAATTCTAATACCTCCATCTCTTCTTGTTTATCAGTTTTATCCATCAATGCTAATCGATGTTCCATTGCTACACACATTGGCACCACACTATCCCCTTTACTATATTGTTGCACCCATTCATTAATTAGTTGCACCATTTTGCTATCCCCTCCATCCATATAATCGTCTTCACTAACATTTGCAAGGTATACACTAGGTTTTGCAGTTAATAACGACATTTTGTTAATAATCTCAATTTCATCATTGGCCCATTCGTTATCAATAACTCGTTTCCCTTCTTCTAAATGTTGCAAAACTTTCTCAGCCACCATTTTTTCTTTAGCAATTTCTTTACCACCTTTTTTTAAATTTTTTTCGCAAACTTGCAAAAAACTTAAACAATACTCCATATCTTTTAAAATCAATTCATCATATACAATTTGTAAATCTCTCACCGGATCAACACTCTCTTCCACATGAATAATATCCTCATCTTCAAAGGCTCGAACCACTTGAAATAACCCATCAACTTGTCGAACATTGGATAGAAATGCTGATCCCATCCCTTTACCTTCACTAGCATTTCGCACCAGACCAGCAATATCATGAACTGTTAGTGTGGCATTAGTTTTGGTTTCAGGGGTATATAATTCACAGAGTTTGTCTAATTTTCCACTGGGGACAATAACTTTGGCAATTTCCGGATCAATGGTAGCAAATGGGAAATTGGCAGGATTGCCTAGTTTGGATTCGGTGATGGCTTGGAATAATGAACTTTTGCCAGTGTTGGGTAGACCAATCAGTCCAGCTTTTAAATTAAAACTGGGTCGCCCCAGGTATTTTTTGGGTTCAGCAAGTTTCTTGGTAACCCATCGAGTCGTTGAAAATTGTCGTTTGAACATTTTGTTAAAAATTAAAAAATAATTAAATGTTTTGGTGAAAAATTGTATATATTTCCATACTATATGTTATTCTTTGCGCGCGCGGAAATTTATTAAATTTTATAGAGAGTGCGGCGTTCAACACCACCCAAAACGAGTGTTTTTTTTTTTTTTAGATCGTGAACGAGTTTTGAATAATCACTATCAACTCAGTGCTACAATTAAATCTTCTCAGTGTAGGAGAATTCTTTTGATCCAATTAATAGCATGCCCGATAGCAATTAAGTTTTGACCTGGTTTCCCTAGTGTATGCTTATCAAAGTGTTATAAGTTGGTCTACCAACCAACCCAAAACTTGTTGGCGTGTTTTTAGTGTACCAGGTAATTCTTTTGCCTATAATGAGTTTTAATTTTCCAGGGTTGCATCGACTTCTATCTGAGCTGGTTATGAGAAAGAACAAAAAAATTGGTTTCGTTTAACGACCTCTACTACTTCCAAAATAATGCGGCTTAACTGAGACATTTTGTTCTCATATCGTGCCAGAGATATTAATATACTTTTGATTGTTTAATCACAGTATTTTTTGGTTATTTGTTTGATTATTATCTTTTTTTTTTTTTTCTTTTCCATATAGTTATTTGGACCTTTAATTCAATTCGGTATTTTATTACTGTTAAGGGTCATTTCTGTTCACGCATCTTAACCGTTCACAGCCATGGAATCAATTACCTGCGGATAAAAGGGCTCGGTTCCGGAGATTTTTCTTTTATTACTGTTGGTGTTATAAGTGTGTTACTACAAATGGGGTATTGGAAGTTTGACGTACCTTGTAAAGTGTTTGTTTCGATAATAGGGTGGTAGATAAAAGCGAAATTTTACAATCAAGTTAAATGATTATTTATAATTTAAATTTCAGTTTATAGTATCTAATAATATCTAGAGCTACTGCGCCCATAATCATACCCATGGGAACACCCATATCTCGAGATCTACTAATAGATGGCCTCGAGGACCTGTTGCTTCGGTTTCTGGAGCATTAATCATACGCCCTTTTTGGATTAGAGGGAGCCCTTGATCTTGAGCTCGAACTTGATCGACTATGGGTATGGTTGTTAGGAGTGCTACTCCTAGGAGCACGGCTGCTAACAGGAGAAGTACAACAGCGAGGCTAGGAGTACTACTCTCAATCAGGCTACTAAACAACCCACCACCATTGCTATTGTTGGCACAGCTAATACCGCTACTTCCGGGGTTGGCTTTCTAATCGGTGGATTACTTGCTGGGCGGCTGTTGTTATTACTTCTACCACTTCCTTCTTTCTGCGTAATCTGTGGATGATGATGGTGCATAGGCGTATAAGTAATCACCGTATAAGCCGTACTAATCGTTGGAGGAAGAGGGCAACGGATCGTCGCTGTCTAGCTTGTAAACCCCTACCATTGGGATTTATGCCTATAGTTGTTATATTGGATATATTTGGGTTCTTTTTCGCTGACTAGCTTGTAAACCCATACCATTGGGATTTATGCCTATTGTTGTTATATTGGACATATAAGGGTTCTTTGATTGTTACTTATGATATGGTTTATCATATAATAATAAGATCTAAACTTATACCTAAATCGGTAGTATGATAAGTCCGCTAAATTCCGCTGGTAGTGGCAAGGGGTGCTAGAATGTAATTCTTATGTCATGATGTGGAGGAGAAGAGAGGCGAGGCGGGGCGGGGCAGGGGTAGTTGAATATTAATACGACATCCTGCAGCTGTAGTGTTGGAAGCCGAGCAGCATAAAATTCTGCAGCCATGGTATGCCATGCATGCGGGCGCTCGCGCGGGGAGCTTGTATATATAAAAGACGAAAGTTCCCCTCCTTTTCTTCTCTTTAACTAATTAACTTAGCTCAAACCATCGAGGTAAGAAATATATTTTTTATAGGAGCTTATTAAAGATTGATATTAAGGCAAAATGGCGAAAAACGAATATGGATATGAAGAATGTACCGGCGCGAATGTGTATTACTTTTGCGGCACCATGGGACCATCAAGTAGTGCAGGTGAATTTGAGGACGTTACTGAGGATATGAGCGGAGATTTTATAATCAATGAAGTCGAAGGAGTCATAGAGATTCAACGTCGTGACGACGCGCCTATTCATGAATGGGAAATAAATGGTGAATTTTTACAATTGGTCGATGGAATGAATATGATAAGCAATGATGAGGAAAGAATATATCGCGAAGATTTAGAAGCTAATGTGGTACAATAGTTTAACAAATCAACTCAAATTAAGTAAATCGAACTGGGGTCTAGAATATGCGCAAAGCAATGTTAATTTACTGCGGAGCTATTTCACACTTTTTTCTTCTTTATAAAGTGATGGTGATCGATAAAGTTTTTTATTTCTTCATAAATGTTACGTATTCAATATATTCTCTATATATCCCATAACCTCCCAATATTTGTAGTAACCACAATAAACTAAGGATGTATCGCGAGACGTTATTAACTATTGCAAACGGCTTTCCCAATTTATATATCAGATATCATGATCTGATATTCAATAAATTGTCATGCGGCTCACGTGTCTCATATTTTAGAAAGACAATCCTTGTTCTTTTAAAGTTCGATCGTTACATTTATAACCACCACGCCTTGGGTATTAACTCGGCTTGATCTTCAAAGTCCTGACTATCTGATATATATCTAGGCATATTCTATTCTACTATATCTGATGGAATTACTACTACTACTACTACTACTATTTGTCTTTACATACAGATTATTATACTCAGGTTTAACTAATCGTGCTAAGCTATTTGTTTATTGATTCAATATCTTTACTCAATCTATGAAGTCTTTGTTATACCTAAGAAACGGCATGCGATATTATCCAATTACGGTCGGTCAATTGTTCTCCTAGGTTGCTTATGTAATCAGCCTGCGGGTGATTACTAATTAACTATTGGAAGGATTATAGGCATATCAGATATATTACTCCCTTACACGCACCAATTTGTAGGGAGTATGCGAAGCAGACAAGTCTACTATTTTATGGATGTCATATTTGAATTCTTGGAACCAGAAATAAAAAGAAAAAAATCTTTATTATTGTATATCACGAATCAAAAAAAAAGAATGTTGAGCCAACGATCGATTGGACAATCGAGTGGAAGTGTTGGAAGCCGGGCGAATTAATTAATGTCGGCTAGGCTCAACAATAATTGTCGGCACTAGCGGGAGCTTGTATATAAATTTTTTCATTTTCTTCTTCTCTTTAACTAACTTAGTTCAAACCATAGAGGTAATAAATATATTTAAAGCTTCTAACTAAAACCTAGGAATGCAATCCATAACTATAGTCATTTATAAACAGGGTTAAAACAAACAATCGCAATCCAGTAGCCAATTCTAAACATAGTTACAATATTTCAATCTTAGTCTCCATGTTTACTTGCCTGTTTCACATCTCCTCTAATTAACTAAGTGTGTTCATTCCCGTTTAGTCATGAAAAGCGAACCAATCTAAGATTTAATGCAGTTTTCAGTTGAAAACTACTCAAGAATTAAGAGAACTGCTGGGCAATTCTTCATCACTCCTCGATTAAATGTAGATGCGATGCGGCTTCAAGCTTCTTTTTTTTTGGTTGCCCCTGGCAACTCACACGCTAGCCGTGCATATATTTTAGTGTATTCCAAATGAGGCTGCGTCCACCACCATCAATGATTAATAACGTATTATATTTCTTGTCCAACTAGTGGTTTTAGTGTCAATATAAAATTTTTAGTGCTGAAGTAAAGCTTAGTAAATAAACTAATTACGTAAACTTATTCTGAAGCTGGCCTAGATAGGACTGGCACGAAACCAAATCCTTGACTAGCTGGATTGATGCTGCATATTCCATTTTCATAACGTTTATGACAAAAACATGGTATTATGTGATCAGAAATTTGGCCGTCATAACTGCAACTGATAACTAGTTCACCATTGATTGTATGGTACCATAAAAATTATAAAAGGCCATCAATTTCCTCCTAATTTTTTGCAACTTTTTTTTCATTAACCAAGTTACTAAACAAAAATGGCCGCCCAAGAAGAAACAAAAAATATTATTGAAACAAAACAACCACAAGAACAAGTAGAAGCTGCTACTACTACTGCTGCTGCTGCTGTTCCAGTTGAAGGAGCTAAACCAGCTGAAGGAGCCACTTCTTCTGAAGAAGTACCAATGAAGGCCGAAGAAGGAGCCAAGAAAGCTGAAGATCAATCTATTTAATTTTCTTTAGTATTGTTCATAGGGGTTGAGTATTTATACCTTCTGTAACGCGTTATTATATATATTATTTTTAAAACCATAGGTGCCTTGTTCCCCAGTAGTTAGTAAATTTCATGGTGTAACTGATTACTGTGTTTAAAAACCCAGCGCTTTTGTCTTTGGTTATTGCAATAAACCAATAGTCTAAACTGTTATCATAACAGTTTCACAATGCGGCCAGATTTGGAAAATAGGTTAGGAGGTCCGACAATATAAATTCGGTGCTCCGTTCAAGGCCAAAATTTAATAAATTTGGCATTTTAAATTATTATTGCTAGTTTATTTTGAAACTATCGCCATTGGAAATGCTTGCAATTTATGCAGATATGCTGATTAAATACCTCAAGTGCAAGTCAGACTGGCATTTTGTAACACTAATTGCATTAGTGTCAAAACACCTCTCTTCATTGCTGTTAGGCCTTAAGACCACGCAGAAACTTGGTGTGTAGTTAGAACTTTGAGCCGCACGGCTAATAAAACACTGACAACCTTTTTGGGCGTTCTAATTAAGAGAAAAGTTTGACTGACCAGATGCACTATTTGGAAACTTACTTGATTAATTAGATTTATTTTGATATTGAAATTTTAGGGGCGGGGTGTTTCATTGATGGCGAAGATGGCAAAAACCAAATTGAGCGGTTCATTCGGGGGATCAATTCAACATTGTTCATGTATATAGTAAATAAAATAGTAAAACAACACAAGTATTTTCAATAATATATTAGGTAATAAGATCTATGCAGTGTAAACCAATTTTTCCGAGCCACTTGCCAACACTTCAGCTTTTTGCAAAATATCAACAGTTTTGTTAATAACATCTGCATCAACTTTTGAAACATCTTTAACAAACTCCACAGTCTTCAACCAAGCTCTTGCATCATCTTTACTATAATCCAAATGTTCAGCAATATTTTCCACTGCTTCATCATGGTTGTTATTAAAATATTCAACACCTTCATTAACAGCTTGTAAAAACCCTTTTAATTCTTCACTGCCTTGTGTGGAAGTTTCGGCTGCAATGACCCATGATGGCCATGGGGTATAAATCTCACCAATTTGTTTCAATTCCCCGTTGTCATAATATTTCTTGGTGGTAAACACTTCCCACATGAACGCATCAGTTGGAGTAACCCCTTCCAAATGATTAACCCCATTTCTCAAATTTTGGAAATTGTTTTGAATTTCAAATTGGAATTTTTTGCCATCCCATGATTTTTGATTAGCCAATACAAATGGCATGACATAACTGCCACTACCAATTCGACTGATACCAATAGTTTTGTTTTCAATATCAGTAGTGGTGTTAATATCTTCCCGGTTGGCACCAGTGCTAATAGCCCAACATAATGGCGATTGAACATATGTGCCAACAATTTTATAGAAATCAGACCCTTTGCCAATACCTGACACGAACGCTTCAGTTAACCCCACTCCCAAATCAATTGATTTTTCTTTCAATGATTGGATCATATGGCCAGTACCGGAAGGGAACGGTACAAATTCCACTTCAACATTATGAGCTTTGAAAAACCCTTTATTCTTTGCAAACCATAGAGGAGTTGAAAAATGTTCCGGAACAAACCCTACTTTTAATACCATTTTAATTATAATGTGGGAGTATGCAAAAAAAATATTAACAATTGTCTATTGGATGATGTATTTTTTTTTTCTTTATATATATAAATATGTCGGGTTTCCGACGGTGAACCGACTACCGACCACCGACCGCCGGAACGGCGTCCCGAGTTGGTTGGGAGAGAGAGAGGCCCCGGGGCTGGCAGGCGCGGCTGCGGCTGCTAGCGCTACTACTGTGCAGCATCACGTAACGAATTGTAATGTTCACCAAGACCAAAACTATGTTTATAATAAACTAGTTTGAGTTCAGTATTCTTACCTTCTTCGTTAACTTTATGAGTAGACCGGCCACTAAATAACACACTAATAGGACTATCGTACACTATTGCCAAAGCCAAGATCTCCATATCACCTCCCCAAATAGGTGTATCTTCCAACTCTTTACAATATGGTTCAATTTCTTTCATGGTTAATGTATCTTCATCGAACAAAAACGGTGCAAACGAATCTGGATTGGCTCGTATATGGTTTGCCGCTTTGGATCGTAAATCTTGTACACTAGCCTCAATGTTTTGTCGGTATTTTAATTGATCTTTAATCGATGCAAATAAACAATGTCCATCGGCGGGGATTTGTTGTTGTTTTAGTTTTTGCATTTTACATATAGCATCTAACGATTCCAATTCAATTTTTCGCAAATCCGGTTGTTCAGCCCATTCTGCTTCGGCTTCTTCTCTCAGTTTTTGTTCTTGTTGTTGTCGTTGTAACAATTTCTCTTTTCTTCTGTTACGTTTTTTTGGTTGGTCATTTTCAATATACAAGCTGTCAACTTTTTGCTCCAATTCGGTGTCTAGGTTTCCATCCATTTTGCCATCCAAGTTTTGTGGAATTAAATCATCTAATAACGGTTCATCTTCCTTCTCTTCTTGGTCACCTTTTAGCTCATTCCCATGCCGTTCTTTCAAGTCATTTTCCAACTGGTCGATTTGTTTCATCACCTCTTTACGTTTTTTTGGCGATGCTTGTTTTTTCATCTGCATTGTTCGTGAATGCAAATCCTTCACCTCCTTTTTATGTCTAGCCAACATATCCTCATGGCTTTCATTCTCGCTCATTGTTAATATTAATTTATTGAACTTAGGAAAAAAAAAAAAAAAAAAGAGTCGGAGACAAATTTTTTTTCTTTCCTTTTGATCCCGATGTTGGAAAAAAATTTGGAAAAAAAAAAAAAATTTCACCACAATCTATAGACATTTAATAGAATAGACTAACAAACATGATGCTGCGATCCGCACGGAACTATGCTACCCAAGTAGCACGTGGATCTCGAGCAGATGCTATCAACAGCCATCTACAAAACCGGGATATCGCCGCCGCTTCAAAATCATTTTTGGAAGTATACCAACCACAAAACTCACACACGCTCAGACCAGGTCTTTACAACACATTTTTTAGAGAAGTCGTCATTGCCCAGAATAAGAAAATTGATAATGTTATTAAACCAAAAGATTTGTTTGATAAATTGTTAGCCGGTAAAGTAGCAATGGGTTGGATGGCACGAACCGTTATTATGCAAGATATTTTGGATGGACATGCTGAAAAAGGATTGGAATCTTGGGTGAAATTTTTGGAAGCTACTGGTACTGCAGATAAAGCACAGAAAAATTCCAATTCAGATGCAGCATGGTCTGCTTTGGTAGCTTATGTGGTGAACTGTCAACAAGAAAATGTCCCATTGGATACTGGTGTGGCATTACGATTAGTACCATTGAAAAAACTACCATCAGATAGTCAGATTGTGGGGATGTCAGGGTTTGATAAATTACCAAAAGATTTGAAACCGATTATTTTAAACGGTATCAAACAAATTAGATTGGAAAGTTTGGATCCTAATGGGGTTTCATTTTTAATCGGATTAACTGATAATGGTCGGAAACAATTATTAGAAAAATGGCAAGAAGCTAAAGAAAAATGTGAAGCTAGTAATATCACAATGACTGAAGTTGCATATGCACAATTCATGAAACGGTTTGCAGAAGAAACTTTGATTAGTAAAAGCTTTGAACTATGGAATGAAATGTGTCAATTTATTACTCCTGGAGTGGTTGGGTTCAATGCATTACTACAAGCCGGTGCATTAAGTCGAAAAGATTCACAATTATTAGTTGATGAAATCTTGAAACAAATGAGTACAGCAGGAGTTGAACCAAATGTTCAAAGTTGGGAAATCTTGATGGAATATTATTTCCGAAATTTTAACCCTGAACAAGCTATTAAGATTTTTACTGATATTGAAAATCAAAAATTACCAAATGTTGGGGTTTCATTAAAATTATTTACAATCATGTTAAATGGGTTATTAAAAGGTGGGGAAATTGAACGGGCAGAATTGTTATTAAAAGAAGGCTTGAGTAAAGGATATGGTGTTAATGATGTTACTTATAATTCGTTTATCGATGCATACTTAAAAGCAGAACAATATGAAAAAATCGACAATGTTTTGCAAGAAATGAAAAGTAATCATGTTCAACCAAATGTCGTTACTTACACCAGTCTTATTGATGCAACATTTAAAGCTTCCAAAAAAACTGGTAATAACCCTAACAAAATTATTGATGCATTATTGGGTGAAATGGCAGAAATGGGATTAAAAGCTAATACTACTACTATTACCAGTGTTATTAGCGGGTTGATTAAATCTAATCAAGATATTGGGTCAGCTCGGTTATTATTTGATAAACTACTGGCCAAAAGGTTGGCCCCAAATCAACGGACTTTTGCTACAATTATTGATGGTGAAGTTACTATTGGTGATATGGACAATGCGTTGAAATATTTTAATGCCATGTCAAGACATAATTTGGCTAAATCCACTCCAATTTATAACCAACTGATTCGAGGGTATGGTATATCCCGAAACCAAACCGCTGATGCGTTCAAATTGTTTATGCAGTTGGTGGAGGATAAAGGTACCGATCCAAATATGTTTAGCTATTATTTCATGTTGAAATCGTGTGAAAAGAGTAATGATATGGCTAAAGCGCAACAAGTGGTTGATATCATGGCAAACCATCCTTATAAATTTGATTTGGGCGAAAAGTTGCCGGGAATGTTGAATAGAATGAGTGCTTATATCAAAGTTCCACAACAGTTGTTGAGCTAGTTATAAAAAACAAACATTTAGTAATATAAACTTGTACATATAAATAATTGTATTATAATTATGACCCTACAAAAAAAAAAAAAACTAAATAAATACTTTTTCCGTCTTTTAGATTCGATTAGCCCACTTTTGCAATTTTCTTAAATCTGAACCACATTCAACCTTCTTCTTGTTTGCGTCATCAACCCATGACTTTACTGCCTTTTTAACTGCATCATTGTTGGTCTTCTTCCCGGCTCGTGCGTTCTTAAACAGGTCTTGTTCAATATCTTTGAACTTCTCAGTCAATTCACACAAGAAATCATCATCAAACTTACCTCGGCTCAAATTTTTATCATCATAATGACCATCGGCCGTCTTTTGCAAAGCAGTGATGGAATGAGCCAGCCCTTTGGATACCAAATCCATACCAGCCACACCATATTCTTCATCATCAGAATCATCATCATCAGAGTCGTCATCATCAGAATCATCATCTCTTTTCACCACTGATCGTTTATCCGGATGGCTATCATCATCATCTCTCTTACTATTTCGGCTTTTTCTGTCAACCAGTCTCTTGATCTTGTCAACTTCTTCGGCCAAATCTTCAGTTTTATCACATCGCATATTATTCTTTTTCAAAGTTGCCATGAACGCATCACTTGATTTGATCAATTTATTCACGGTATTTCTAATATTATCATTCAATTTTTCTCGTTCCAACCCATCTTCAAGCCTATCCTCCGCATCGTCTGCAGAATCAGACAATTCCGAAACCATTGGACACAAATAAGCCCAAGTAAACACATTTTTTTCAGACCGTCCTTTTTTGGAAGCTTCAGCTGCAAGGCCGTTGGCTACATTTAACTGGTCAGCAGTCCCATTAGCTATAGCCAACGCAGTTGGAATGTCATAATTATGGTAATCCCTGGTTTGCAAGGTTGGCAAACTGGCAATAACTTGAGCAGCAATAGCGACTAACGCAACGTATGAAAAGTACATTATTATTTTTTTGTTATGGTGTAAAAACAGATTTTGTTAACTCTTTTTAATAACAACGTGGGATGGTCGAGGTATTTATATATTTGTGGAAGAACACTAATATATTTTTCTTATATTTTATGTTCATGAAACCAATAAGATATTAAACCGGTTCTTTTTCAAGTGCTTTCAGTGGTTGATCCAACCGCCTGCGTTTTGACATGCTCAGCGACCCAATCGATAGTTTGCTTCTGTCTCAATCCATAGTTTGCTTCTGTCTCATGTATTTTTCACGACGTGCCGTGTCTTGCCACAACCAACTTTTTTGTGTGGGTGTCAAAACCGTAAGTCTTGCTGCTTACATGATAAACAGAGTCAAAAACTGAATATCAGATATAAAAATATACTCAAAATTAAAAATAAATTTAAAAATAAAATTAACCTCAACGTTGTAAAAAAAAAAAAAGGAGGCTGAGCAGATAAGACATGGGGACCTATTGTTTCTTTATTTAGCCATATTCTAGATTATCAGATTACCTCATCTGGAGTTCTGGAAAAACCCCATCTGCAGTCATTTTTAGCGGCATCATAATAATGTTCTCCACAAGCCGCAGTGTTTAGGGCTGCTACCCACAAGGTCCAGCGCTGCCGATCACTGCGCAATCATCGGCATAATGGCGCGGCGAGAGCATGCCCCGCGTCACAGTGGACTGAAATAAAAATAATTAAAATTGTATAATAACTTAATGCCGCCGCACCTTCTACAGGCGTCAAAAATTAAATAAAGAAAATAGTTAAAACAATAATTGTATTGGAGATGGAAGTACTCACTAATAAGCAAAATATTCAACCTCATTCCGCTGAGCACATGTACTTTGTGCTAAACTGACTTGTCTAAAAATCCAAATCATAAACCACATAACAACTTCTCAAAATGTATCCCCCCCAAGATGTTATACCCCATAGATTTAAGAGTTGGACATGATTGTTAGTGCAGTTAATGCAGTTTTTAACGATTGGGTTGATAATAATGGGGACCATGTGTAGTGGCGGTATGAATTTGGTCATATCAATCCCACCAAATACAATACTACCATGACTGCCATCCCGTTTCTTTCTCAAATGGTGGACCGACCCAGCTTGAAGTTGGAAGTATTGAATGGATTAGAGAATGCAAAATACAGGTCTGAAGTTACTATTTATTTACATAGATCTAGTTCTAGATACATCATGGTCATAGTAAAGTTGATTATTACCAGTGCTATGATTGATTGATTGTATTTTTTGAAAAGCAAATGTTGAAAAAAGCAACCACCCATCTGTTAAGATGCTGTTGCCAATGATTCATCTTGGCTGTTGCTGTTGTCGATCTCTTCCGGTGATGAAGTTTCACTGATCCCTAAGTATTTTAATTTAATTTTAGGGATAAAATCACATATTGTATCCACAGCTGTATCTGTAGCGCTAGTTACGTTAGCTCTGCTGTCAACAGCTGCTAGCCTAGAATGGACCAATGGCCATTCGAGGATAAATTCTTTCAGCCAAGTTTTGTAGTCAAATTCATTTTTAGAGTAGTAAATTTTCGCTGCCTCAATCAATAATACATCTCCGGCTAAGGTTTCTATAAATTTCTCAATAATGATTTCATCAATAGTATGATACTGTGGACGAAAATTCAGAGCCTCGGCTAATTCAATCGCCCCATCAAGGGCAATAAGAGGTGATTCTGTTACCAAGCCCGGATATGTAGAACGTTTGTGGAAGTGTTTGAATTTTTCAAAATACTCTTTATAGTCCTCATTGCGTTTAACTTCCGGATCACTAACAACGGTCGCCAGTCTTTGTGAGTTCTGTCTATTATTATTATCCATTTCTGGGACAAATTACTGAATAGAGAACTGGATTTTGATCAAGCAGTTTTTTGGCGCTAAAAAGTAAAAATTAAGCGCTGAAGGAAAAAAAAAAAAACAATTACTAAAAAAAGTGGGAATCGGGGGATTTAAATAGTTGCCTCAAAATTTCATGCTTAAAATCAACATTCTCAAAATACTAAAATAGGAACGCACCCAGCTTATGCCAGAGCATTGTTATTCAAAGGCTTATAAGGCTTACATGGCTACAATTAATGCTTGGCGTATTCATTATATCAATTGATTAATGGTTCAATATTAAAAAGAATTTGTATTAATTTTTTGGTCTAGTTAATTGAAAAATAAAAGTTGGCTTGTAATATAGTTTTACTATTTGATGCCCAAGCTGCATTAGCGTACTTTTCCCACAATGGCAACAGGTTCCCGTAGGTTAATTTGCTCTAGTCTCGACATTCCTAGATATGTATAGTCCAAGCGGGTTAATATAAAAATTAACTAGCCTACCAATAGATTGGATGCCTGATTAAGCTAACTTTGAGGCGTGGATTCCACAAGAACCTTGATTTTAGTGGCTGTATAAGCTTAAAATTATATATTTACTGGTTCATATATGATGCAACTTAAAAACCTCCTTAATTTTGTGAACAGCTTTTGATACAATCGAAAGACAGTCTATTTGACTAATCTACTATTCTTTATGCCGAGAAAAGTCCAATATAGCTTTGTGAAATACGAAAACCGGCACATATACTGTGGATCACCTCTATATCAGATATCTTACGATGCAGTTAGTTCATCTATCAATATACTGTAGCTAATTGGTATAAATATCGGAAAAAAAGGTGATGTAACGGCTCAGCTCCGCATAGCTTTGGGTCTTTCCTTAAAAAACAAAAAAAGACCAGATAAGGCTGAATTTGGGTGCTTTTTCTCGTATAAAAATCTCACAAGCCCAGGTACGGCTGAAGTCTCTGAAAAGTCTTTACAGCTAAATCTGGATCTGGATTTTAGCAAACCTCCCAACTAAACTAAACGCCAACAAAATCCTACACTTTACTATATGGACAGGTACATTTTATATGTGATATTACAGTACTGACGTCGCTGTCGACGGACTTAATCGTGCGCTAGACAAATAAAACTTTGTTTATCAGCAACATTGATAAAGTAGCTTCTAAGATACCACTTAAGAAAGGATCATTAAAAAGTTCATTGGAAGTTATTAATAGAACTTTGGAAAAGTTAAACGCTTTTCCCTTTTTTTAAACATATTCCATCGATTGTTTCCGCCGCAAACCTTGCGGCTTTTATACCTGTGGACCGCGGGGAGGACGAAAGTAGTTGGATCTCTGCAGCCACCTAAAACCTAACTTCCTAAACCACAATTGATAGCATTGATTTTTTTTTTTTTTGAGGCTGAGTGAATTAAAATGTAGAATATGCTAGTCACCACCAGAGTAATGGAGGTTAAGCCAAACCATTGAGTAGATTAATCTACTCAAAAGCCAATAAATCTCATGTTTTATACCGGAGATTAAGCTCAACCCGCACATCGTATTAAAGCGTGGCTCGTTGTCAAACCGCCTATACTTTCAATACCTTGAAACACGGTATTGCATAAGGTAGAAGCATCATCCATCCTCTGACCTGACATCTCCTCGCATGGTACTCAATCCTCAATTACGTTCCACCAACAACTATATGCATATAACTGTCCTGTTTCGAACTAACTGTGGGGTGATAGAGTTTTGTTTGTTCACTTAAAAATCACGATGAAACGGGATCGCGATCTGAAATACTACAAATACATATATCCATGTTATTAAAAAGTCTCAACTTATTTTAATAATGATTTAGTGATCCCCCTGGCCATATGTGCTCTGATCA
Organism: Blastobotrys arbuscula; assembly: GCA_030564365.1. Classification (NCBI taxonomy): domain Eukaryota; kingdom Fungi; phylum Ascomycota; class Dipodascomycetes; order Dipodascales; family Trichomonascaceae; genus Blastobotrys; species Blastobotrys arbuscula. The sequence goes on along the minus strand of JAJLUN010000022.1, from coordinate 35,907 downwards.
AAAAAATCTGATAATCCCCCTTAGTCATCACTGTATAATTACGTTAGGGTGTTAGATTTTTGTTGGGCTGCACTGCTGCACGCACTACACCGCACCGTACTGCACTGCTGCACCCACACTGCATTGATCTAATCAGGCCACATCAGCTCCAATCCAGAACCTTTTTTTTTTTTAAAATGTAGATATCTTTATCCTACAAAGTACAGTGTGTAATAACCGACGGCTGCTCATTAGTGCTCAAAAAGAAAGATTAAAGTTAAGTTTGTGAAGCATCCAAAAACAAAATAAAAAAAGGGGCCACTACGCAGATCTTTTTACTTTTGAAATAATAAAGGATCTTTTGAAATATTATTTGGACTATATGGTTGCAGGAGTTCATTGCTGCTCATGGGTATATATATATATATATATATATAAACTAGCTCTAGAAATGGTTGCTTTACAAACTACGTTTATATACCAGTAATTAATCAGTGATAACAATTCTTTATCTTTATTTTAAAACAAATATACACAAGATAAGAACCTAGATAAGTATAATAAATAAATTTGTTTTGATTTGACAGTCAAAAATTAATACATCAATAAATAACAATGTCCCCCCTCCCCCACACCATCTCTAATTCTTCTTTGGAGAGGAGACTTTCAACCCCGTCTGTGGATTAACAATTTCGATAACTTTTCGAACTCTTGGATGATGGAAACTACTAGGTGACACTTCTGAATAGCCAAAAGTTGGTGATCCATCGGGAGTAATGCTAGAATGCAAAGATTGGCCAAAGCTGCTATTGCTAGCTACTGAGGACATGTCGTCAAGGTTGTGGTTTCTATCCACCACCAAAGCGGGACAGAATTCCATATCGTCTTCAATATCAAATCCTTTACTGGCCAAAAACCGGGTCTTGGTGACTGAATAGAATGAAAATGCGTTCGAGCTGGAAAACTGCGGTGATACACTACTAGGTCGTGAGAACCCCGATTGTGAACTTGTGGTGCTGTTGGTGGTAGACGATGATGAACGAATGTATGCGTTATTGTTGGTTGGAGAGTAGTAGTAATTCATGATTTATTAGTATATGATAAAAAGTAATAAAAAAAAAAAAAAAAAAAAAAAAAAAAAAAAAAAAAAAAATGTCGTTGTTGGGCAACGCTCTATATTTAAGAAAAAAAAAAAAGTGCTTTATCTTAAAACAATCGGAGAACCGGCATGTAAAACTGGGTGAAAAAGGAAATAATAATAGAAACTTGTTTCTCCCAACTGGTTGAATCAGAACATTTAGGGCGTGCGCAGGTAAATTTACTTAAGTTTAAAAATGGGTTGGGAGTTTCTTAAAAACCCCGTGAAGGGAAAAGCAAAAAATGCCGCTTTAATAGGCGCGAGAATAGAACATAAATGCGTGATTAAAAGGCGTGACTTAAACTATTTTGGGGCGTTTGGGAATTTTACCCCAAAACGGGTTTCCGGTTGGTTGGGACATTACAACAAAATTTCGTAATTTTTAAGGTTTAAGCCGCATTAAATGTGGTGCCGCAGTTGTTATTTATTTATTGGTATACCAGTAATACGGTGTTGAGGTATATAAACAAACAGAATACTTAAAAAAAAAAACGTTGCAGTAACTAGTTCTGTGCATGGATATCCAATAATAATCTAATATTGTGTTTTAAAATACTAAACGTACCCACGATTACTGGTGGATGATGGGTTGGGTCAAAATTTAAGCTTGATTTTAATAGTAAGGGTTTTTACTTATTCATAATGAAGCATTGCCAATTTTGTTAACAACCTGTCGCTATTGAGATCAAGAATTCCAAGTGCAAAGCTAAAAAGTCACTCCTTTTTCTGAAAAGAGTAAAGTGGCTGGTGTTGGTACAAGCCGCGGTCAAACAATATTTTTGCTTCAGCTTATTTAAGCCTTGCGGGTTTAGTTTAGATTAAAAAAAAAAACAATCCTGGGGTATGGGTATAGGGGTTGCTGCCCTTTGTTTGATGATATGTTGAGCTGGATCGGCATATATGTTTCTTTTTTTGTTTTTTTTGGGGTACCCCATAATTGGTAAGATGCTTGGAAACCACGTAACCATGTACAAATAGAACTATTTTGGTAGAAAGGGTTGGGTATACATATACTATTCCAAGTACCTTTATTGTGGATATCAAGATGGATTATGTGAGAGAGAGAGGGGGGGTTAACCTTATTAGCTAGTGACACTAAACTTTAATAACAAGTTGGCGGTGGTGGAATCCCCGTTTAGTTTGTTTCATTTTTCGGGCAAGTTTATGTTTAATTCAAATATGATGCAGGGGGATTTCATACTGTAAAATACTGTTAATCATTGGTTGTAAATTAAAAAACCTCCAGCCGGTCGGTTTAAAGTTAAGAGTCAGGTACTGATTGAGTTCCTAGTATGTGCGACAGATAGGTCAGTTTCACTTGAAAAGGGAGGAGAGAGAGAAGGGGGAGGAGCGTTTAGGACATGATGATATTTAACCCATATGTACGTACGATCGCGATACCATATACATTTTCAAAGTTTAGTCGCGATCGTTGGTATTTTAGATATAACTTATACAAACTTGGCAAGTTACGTGTCGAATTATTGCATTGTACGATCGGTCTTATTTTTTTAATTTTAATTTTGAATTCGAGATCGATCGTTACTAAATAAATATTTCTTCTATAGGTTGGTTTATTTATCCCCTAGATAGTTATATATGCATGGATACTTCGAGCTCATAACTTGATATGTCGCGATCTATGACACATGGGTATAGGAAGGGGAGCTTTAATTTCAATATTGGAATCATTTTAATCAAAATTGTGGACAAAACAGTTATTAGGTTATATGAGAGTGATGGAAAATATTAACAATTGGAAGATAATTCATGGAATTTGTAATTTAAAGGGTCTATAATCAAGTTATCAGTTTCAGACTTCCAGAATATGGGACAATAAAAATCAATTCAAACTTCTCAAAGCCAGTAATTGATATTACTCTTTTTCTTGATTCAAGTACCTGATCAAATTGATAAGATTCCAGGCGCGTTACCATTTATTCGTGTTCCAATACTGTACGTGATCGTATATCACGTGAATATAATATGTTAGTTTACTGCGGAGCTATTCAACGTTTTTTTATAAAGTAATGGTGATAAAGTTTTATTCTCTAAATAATACGTATTCAATATATATATCCGTAACCTCCCAACATAGTGACCACTAGCGTAACAGTAAACTAAGGATTCTCCCGGGACGGTATTATATATCCGCCCCGGATAAATTAGCTCCGCCCTTTCAAATTTGAAAATAAGCGCGCCGTTTCTTTTATTTATTCTATTTTTGGAAACTTTATGAGCCGCTTTGACTGAGAAAAGGAGGTGTTTAATTAAGCTTAATTGGGTTAAGGGAGGCATTTTTTTTTTTTGAGCCACTTTGAGGCTATTGATGATGTGGCACCATTTTTAAGTTTTCAACGTCGTTGTTTTTTGGTGTTTTGGTTTGCAATTTCAACATGTGGGTGATAGGATATGAAAACTTGCACGGATGCCACGTTAGCTATGCTATGTTCGTTCCAAAATATTGATCATTTATTATGTGGTTTACATCTTAAGTTAACGATTTATGGTTTACAACACCTACCCAATAATAAATGGTTTTATATTTTTATACTAAAAGTCCCGAACGTTGCAAATGAATACCCGTTTTAGTGGGCCAACGACCGATCGATCGATCGATCAATCTAATTATATTAAACTTCGATCGACATACTTCAATCGCGATCGATTGCGTGCGTTATGAATTTGGAAAACATGGGACTTATGCGGGTGTCTTGAATAAGTCATTACAACAGTTTTATACCAAAAAATGTAAATACCCTCTATGTTCAGAAGATCGTGTGCATAATTGTAGTGGAGGTATTTGACCGATCCAGGATTGCTACCTTTTTTATCATAGTATAAAATATGCTCCACAAGTATACGTCCGATGACGATCCTCAATGAATGATGCGTTTAATTGTAATATGGAGTAAAAATTAACTGTTAAACAGGAGTTAGGATGATCATATTTGATTATAGTTGACCCACATGAAATGCTGCGATATCGCAGCAATGGGCGCCTATTGTAGACCAAACATCCTTGGTTGATTTTAAATATTCGATTGAGTATATGAAACTGTAAATAGAATGAGTATAAAGAAAACGTGTATCTGATTTCATAGTTTATTTCTTGGCTCAATCTCCGCAATCAATTATAGAATGTGCGGCTTAAATTTTTTTTTTAATTATTTTTAACTCACCAACAGGTAAATCAGGACCTTTTGAATCAATTATTCAACTTTTTTGATGCATGCGGCAGCATAACACGTTCTAACCTATAGCCAGCTAGTAGGGTGCTGGCAACTAATCAGCAATATGGTGCGATTATGAGTGTCAATGCGAGTCACACCGGAAGATCTTGGTGCTATATAGTACCCTAATGGTTAACAGGAATTGTCACACGAGACAATTGTAATTCTACTGAATACTCTGATATGCGACTCTCCCCTGGTTATATACCGATTAATCCGCTTTTTTTTTTTTTTTTTTTTTTTTTTTTTTAATCTGGTCTACTCTCCAAATTCTAACTTTAAAAAAACTTAAGACATTAACTAGCGGATGCTTGAGATAAATAAAAATATTTCAGTACGTCTTGGAAGAAAAAGAAGGTTTATATGAGTCTTGGCGGAAACTTAAATACCTTTATACCCTCTCTTGCCCATTTAAACTCTGTACCTGTTTTTTACCCAGTTTTTTACGCCAAAAAGACCCAGATATGCACCTCTTTGACGATTTGTTATCCAACCTCATTGAACCCAAAACAGTCCACCTAAACTTAATAAAACAAATAAGCTTATAGGCCGGTGCTGTTTTACTTACATTGTCAATATCCACTGCCCAGCCATTAGTAAATATATTATCGATTTTGATTCCCTAATAATACGTATTTATATAGTAATATATATTTAATACTTATATTATATTTAATACTTATATCGGATTTAATACTTATATTTAATATGTCAGTTACATAAAACCAAACAGGGGAAGAAAAAGTTTAATTGTCTAAGACACATTTTATATAACCTGCACACGGAAAGTAACCAGAGCTCTTTTTACAATACACACCATGTACTCAGGAACAAATAAATCCTTATCTCTACCACCATAAAAAATAAGCTTTCGTACCATTTATTTAATATTCATGGGATAACCTTAACGATTGAATTACATGCCGGAACCTCTGAACCCCGTTGTCTCACTCACCAACATCTAAGTTACCAACCTTTTCTAGTTTTAAACTTAGCTACGCCTTTAAACGACCGATTCATTATTAAGTATAAGTACACAGAACCAATTATTTTGGACTCCATCAATCGCCTTTGGACACGACTGAAAAAAAATAAAAGAATTAAATCAGGAAGCGACGGCCAAGACGGACGGGGGCGGCATTTAACATCTTTGCCTTCTACATAACAAATATTATCCACATTGCAGATATATCAATAGGGCAAGCGAATTTGTGACTAACTGCGGCTAACTTAGGAACATGTGAGAGGGGGGGGGGGGGCACTGAAACCAATCGGTATATGAACTTTGGCATATATATATAGACATGGCTATTGGTACATCTTAATTATAAGGTACTACGATGCATACAGATATAGTTTAATTTCAACAATGATATAGGTGCAGTTAAGAAATTACAATCTTTCGCAATTAATTTCACGGATGAAAATATCTCTAGACTTCACGCCTGAAAAAACACTACAAAACGATCTGAAACATTATACATTCTCGTGCGGCGCGGAATATCATCCCCCATCATCGATATTTATTCTATAACTTTTTTTTTGCAGCTGCTTGGTCATTTTACTGTAATTTATATACCTGAAGAATATTTTATTCAGAATGCAAAACTTGTGAAACAACTCAATGTCTATAGTAACCTTTTCACGTAGGTACCAAACCTATTATTATCTTTTGCCGTTAATATTCCACACTTATTCATTAAACCAGTGTATCGTAACAAGCTGCACATTGCAGTGCAGCTTTTTAGCCTTTTTAACACCTCAAGTGAACAAAACTCTGTCTTCTGTCCTTGAAAATGGTGTCTGTCACAATGTTTCATTAGGTCCGCCCTTTTTTTTTCCGTCAATATATCGAATCAATCTTCACCCGTAAGTCCATTCTTTTTTATCCTTCCTTCTCCAAGTCCTTTGTTTATCTCAATCTTAAAAAAAACAACACTCACTCGTTATCATCATATTAAAGATCAGGCATCTTTTTGTAAGTTCGCCACCATCACTCATAAGCTGTTGGATATAAACTGCCCTAATTTACAAATATTATAAAACAATTAATTGCTGCTGATCAACTTATCAGGGCAATTTCCACAAATAAACAAACAAGCCACCTTGATAACTTTTGTTTGGTACCTTTTTCTTGTCTCAAAGTGATACCCTCGCTCAATTATAACGCCGCTTTTTCAAACTTGTGCTGTGACCGTTGAAGAAGCCCAGCAACGGGGCATGACATCAAAAAGAGTTATATCCTGCGCACGCGTTGGGACTTTATTGTTTTATTTTTTTCCACATTCAAAAAAAGGCCACTCATAATTACTTTTCCCGTTGCCCCTCACAACCACACATCAAAACTGTCGGTTGAATTTTCACCCCTTTTTTGTTTTTACTAACATATGAGGAGACCCAATAAATTATTTTTTTGTTGCCCCTTAATTTTTTTTTGTTTTTTGTTTTTAGTATCTGTGACCTCAGACACCCAGATACTTTAATAGCTACACTAATTTTTTAGTAAACAAAACGTAATAAATAAAGTATATTAAACTATAATACATATATATAAAAAAAAAAAAAAAAAAGTCAACTAAAAAAAAAACAGGGTATTAAATTTTTTTTTATTTTTTTTTTCATTTTCAAACCCCGGCTGCTTTAATCAGCGCATCCATCCCATCATCATCTTTACCGTTCGTACTACTGGTATTCGATTGCTGGGCCTCGACCGGCAAGGGAGGTAGCGGTTTGTTCATCCTTCCAGCGGATTTGTTATTTATATTAGTATTAGTAGTATTCGTAAAAGTTGGTTGACCCACCGGTGGTAACGTTGGTGGGCGGGTGTCAGCCATTGGCAGTGTATATTGTTTTGGAGGATAACTATCAGGCCGTGGTAGTACCAAGTTTTTGGAATATGATCGGTTTGATGACAGTTGTGGAGGTCTGCCGTTCAGTAATGAGCTTAAAGGAGGTAATGCTTCAGTAGCAGTACTACTACCGGTGGCGCTAATTGAGGCGTTGGAGTTTGGAGGAGATGAAATATGCGCATCTTCCGTAATTCTAACCAGCTGTGATAAAGAGTTCCGATCGGTTTGATCTTCATTGCTACTGTATCGGTTCGAAGGACCCCAGGTATGTGGTCTATCTTCATCAGCGGGGTCGCATAACACGTTCGATAACCATGACGATGTTTTGGTGGTTGGGGCAGTGGATGTGGTTGGAGTAATGATTGATGATGAGGTTGATAAATGTTTGGATGATGTACTTGACATTGTTGACCGGTTGTATTCCAGCCCCGGTGATGAATATGTAGGCTGTCTATATTGGTAATAATAGTCGTTTTGTGAAGGAGCAGCATGTTGTTGTAATTGTTCATGACTGTATTGGTTGCGTACATAATATTGTTGTTGTTGTTGTTGTTGCTGTGGCGATGGTAGGTTAAACATTGGACCGTTATTATTATTATTATTACTATTATACGACTCTTGTAATTGTAATGGAGTTGGTCGATTCGACTGTTTCCGTTCATCCCACTGTGAGCTGGTATTATACGCATTAGAATATTGCGCGTTGTATTGACTATTATATTGTTCATGTTGTAAAGGAACTTTATTCGAATGAGGTAGTGGAGGAGGAGGAGGAGCATGCAGAATATGGTGTTCATTAGCATGAACGGTTTGTATATGTTGACGTAGATTATCCAATCTTGAAAAAGTTCGGTTACAATGGCATCGGAATGGTCTCTCTCCAGTATGTTTTCGAATATGACGTGCCAAATGTTCCGACCGTGTAAAAGTCATTTTACAGTCCCCATACCCTGTACATTGAAAGATCTTGGGGAACTTGGTTTTGGCCTTTTTTGGTGGTGGTGACCTTGATGAATACATTTTACAGATACGAGGAAAGAATAATAAGAATAAACGAACGACAGTGTGTTTGTGACAAAAAAAATAAAAATAAAACAGATAGAGTTTGAAAGTTAGAATTGGCGCCGGAGATTGTGTTAGATTTGATTGGGTTTTTTTTTTGTTGTTGTCGATTTTGTCGTTATAAAGTGTTCATAAAGTGTCGATACGTTTTTACTGATGCTAATTGGTAAGGAATGACAGTGGTGATTGTGGTGGAAGAGAGAGATATTAAAAAAAAAAATAAAAAAAAAAAAGTGTATGTTGAGAAGTTGAGATTTTTTGGGACCAAGTTGAGGAAAAAAAAAAAAAAAAAAAAAATTTTTTGGAAAAAAAAAACTTTTTAAAGTGTAAAATTTTTTTTCCAACGCTTTAAGTTTGGGAAAATCAGGCCAAAAAAAAAAAAAAAAGAATAGTAAAAAAAAAAAAAAGTACTTTTTTTGGAATCGTGAAAAGTCACATATTGTATACTGTTTTAATGCATCTTTTTCTTTTTTATTTTTTTTTTTTTACGTTACACAAAACCTATTGTAAAAAGAACACTGAAATGTAATGTTATAATCACCGTTTATTATGTTCAAATTCAGATTCATCTGGGAGAGTTTTTTACAAAACAGGTGGAAAAATAAAATAAAATAAAATAAAAATTACTTTTAGTAGTTTAAGGAACCGCATTCTTTATTTGTCGGGTAGGACAGCAGGGCCGCAGACCCGTCTACAAAGTTAACGCTTTTATATAATTACTTTTATTAAAAAAAAAATAAAATAAAAAAAAAAAAGGAGAAAATTTGTATGAAAACAAAAAAAAAAAGGAGACCTTTTTAAGGCACTGAACTTTTTTGTCAGACTTGCAGGCACGTTGTACTGCTTGTTTTTTTTTGTTTTTAGTCTGACAAATGTGGCATGCTGCTTTATTGTAAGACTATGATTGGGTTTTTTAAAGCATTAAGGTGTGTGTTGTGGTTATGATTGTATAAGATGCAAGATGGGATGATAGAAGGAAAGGATGATAAAAAAACAAAAAAAGATCAATCTGATGATTCAATGGATATTATAACGTTTTTTATAAGCCAGAAAAAAAAAAAAAAAAAAAAAATGCTGCGAAACAAGTTGGATGCTGGGGGCCCAGTTTATTAGGCGTGGCCAAATTTAAGATGTTCTCAAAAAATTTCTTATTCATGCCCTGATTCGACTTCGAGTACTGAAAATGTGCAACAAGATCTAGATCGACATCGAGATCTCATTAATAATACAAGAACCAAGATCCAAGATCTTAAAATTTAGTGCACACAATACATAGCGCTATTGGTAGAAGAAGAATAATAATTAAGCCTAGTTTTCATAATTATAGTGAACCACTTAGATCTATAGATCGCGATCTCCACGGTTCTTCTAATAATACAATCTAAGATCTTGTATATATAAGCATACACTAATTGGCAATATCCCAGTAGTATCCAAAGAGATAATGCTAAAAATAGAGTATTTTTTGTTCAGCGTCTAAATTTAATTGATTGTAACAGTTACAACTATAATATACTATATAAACCATATTGTTAAGCGCCGGCTATTTGACTAGACGCCAGCTCAACTCCCAGAACATTGACAATATCATAGAATTCTTAAGCTTGTCATCTTCTATTTTTAGGCTATTTGAAATAAAAGCATGTAGAGTATGCATCTAGATTCGCAATGTTTGATTAGAACTTATTGAGCCGGCTATTGAAGTAATATTGGCAACCACCCCCCAGCTGGTTCTTACAGTAATTTATGCTTATAACCTGCAAAAACGGTGAGCCTATAAGAATACTGCAACCGAGTAATGAGTGAGTGAGTGGTCGGTTGCGTCGCGTTTACATAAAACAACACAACAATGCACGATCCTCTCGCTCATTCCTTAATTAAATACGGTAACTATGTACAGTTATAAAAGTATACTACTAAATGCACATATGGTACAACAAATCGTACAGATCAAACATCACTTGCACTGTGCACTGTAATGGTATAAGAGCGTGGTAAATGTTTATAGTCAAAAACTCACAAAAGAAAGGGCGGGCTCGGCATGATCCGGACGGTATATAAGATACCATTGGTATGTATACTGAACGATGATGGATATATAACTGTACCATTATAACGGGGGAGAGCTACGTTGGGATTTATTGGGTGGAGATTTTTTATACAGCGCTAGAGCGAGTTTAAATTAAGAAATTATGCGGTTTTAAATTAAGGAGGTGGGAATTAAACATTGACAATTTTGAGACCTGTGGGACCTGGGGGGTTGTTTGCCCTTCCCCCCCCTCTTTCCGGCGGCGGCCCTGGCATGAAAATATTTAGACAAAAATGAAAAATAAAAATCACCGCTGGACCTAAATGTTTATTATTTAGGATATTTATAGGGCTTTGTAACTTTACTTATAGGGCTTTGTAACTTTACTTATAGGGCTTTGTAACTTTACTTATAGGGCTTTGAAACTTTACTTATAGGGCTTTGTAACTTTACTTATAGGGCTTTGTAACTTTACTTATAATGATCCTGCTGCTAATTAAGCGCTAGGTCAGACGCCGGGCTGAGGTACAAGCGCTGGGCTACAGTAAGCCCAGGCATGTCAATCAGCTAAGCGCCCGCGGCTAGACGCCAAGAATAAGCTAAGCGCTAAGAATAAAATAATAAAAAAATAAAAAAGAATTGAGTTTTAGGTGAGGCTCAATAAGAGGAATGATGGATTTTTTTGATTGGGAGTTTGTTCCTGAATGAGTGAGAATATGCTGAAGCGGTAGTTAAAAATTGCGTGGTATCAAATCATGAGACAATATATATTTTTTGTTATCATCACTTCCAGTTTATATGAATCAATTACAATGGTTTTATTGAAGATTGACAGGATATCGAACTGAGAAATGGTCAATTATATCCAACACAACTAGTTGAACACGTAATCAAAATTTAGATCAGACAGTGTTTGATGTGGATTGCATGTTACAGACTAGTTGTAATAAGCCGATTGAACCAAAGGAAATAGTGGATCAAGATAATATAAATACAATAAACTACGATAGAATATGGTCCAAAAAAGCGTTCCGATATCGGTAGTAATTATGACCTGTTTATACTTGAAAATCGCCAAATACCGTTGCATGACAATACTATACTTATTTTTTAAACGCTGTAAACGGGAGAGGCTTCTATGATAAGATATTCATATGATAGCAACTACTATGAAATGCCTAACTAGCGTTTACAAGCTTAAAGAATGAGCAATGCGAAAGATAAATAAACCGGCGAACCGACATACCCACAACCGGTAAAAATTCAAGTTTATCATCGCTTTTCTCGTTTATTTTTGATCCTCCACATCAATCTTATGAACACGCTAATCGTTCCTTCAACATGTAATAATGAGCTGAGACTGCTCAACTTACCAATACCTTTTTTGCTGATACACTCTTTGGATTATTTTGGATTTAGCACAAGTGCCTAAAATTGTTGATTATCAGACATCCAATAAATGTAGGGTTATTCATACCTACACGCAAGGCACCAAAACACCATAACAGCTTGTTTGTTTCGAAAGTTTAATGCTCGGCATCAAAAAAAAAAAAGAAGACCTTTTAATACCCCATTTGTACACCATATTTATACCCAAGACGATCAATACAGTAATACCACATGGTTGGTACTGCGAGTAAGTCACTTCTGTGCTCAGATCTGGACTATTTGACTGATCGTCATTTCAACGGAAACAAACAAACATTTCAATACCGTCGGCGTCATATTCACAGTTCATTCCTTGGTTTAAGTTCAATTATCTTTTTAGCATACTTATATCTAGTATTACATTTATAGGCGATCGACAGGTTGTACACCACTACACTTGTACAAAATTATGACGAATATGGGTCGTAACTAGCAATAATAATAGCAGTTACCCCTCATCAACAAAATAATAATAATAACAATAATAATAATTAACGTGTTTTTAGAACTTTTATTTTAAAAGCGTTACAATGAGCACCTAAACCAATCACATCAACATCCAGCCCCTCTCTTTTAAAAATTGTTGTACACCTGTATTATTTAATAAGGGGTAATAAATTCCAGTTCGGCTAATCCTGTCGATCTACTCAAAAGACTGGAGATTTTTTACTAACACATGGGATGGATTGATCAATCGATCTTTTTCAACTTACTAGGCTACATGCAATCAATCACAAGTGCTCATAAACGGAATGAATGGCTATCGGAGTGACTTGGTAGCGATCAATTGTTTGGACTAACCAAACGTTTCGGCTGGTTCAGTTGATCCCACTCACTCATACCATCAAGTCAACATCCACACATTCCAAAAGAATATATTTTGGAAAAGTATTCTTTTAACAAAATCAATTGTCCAGATCAACAACGCCTACAATAAATTTTCATACTTTTACAATCCAAATTAACATAACTACTTATCATAACTCATCACTAAAAAAAAAAAAAAATACAAGCTACTTTTTATTTTCATAACATTTTTTAATTAGCACGCACAATTTTGTTCTTGTTGACTACTATTCTGTCCAATACTAACATCAATCAATTCACTTTCCCCCCGTTTATTATTACCATTCCCACCACCATTACCACCTTCCAACCCGGGCAACTCCATAGCCACTTTTTTAAACAAATTCTTGACATTATACCCAACTTTCGCACTAGTTTCAATAAAAATAGCACCAACCTCTTTACTCTTTGTCTCGCCTTCTTGCTCCGCTACCTCTCGTTTATCCCCCAAATCCGTCTTATTTCCCACCAACACAATAATAACTTGACTGCCCCTCTCCGCCTTGACATCATCAATCCATTTCGATGCATCGCTGAACGATTTACGGTTCGTGATATCGTATACCACCACTGCGACTGAACTGTCCCGAATATACGACGGAATCAAGGTTCGGAACCGCTCCTGCCCCGCCGTGTCCCATAGCTGCAGCCGGATCGTGCGATCGGGTAGATACATTGTCTATTCAATTAGTATTATTTTTTTATATACTTGAGGATCTTTTCTTACTTTGGACATGAAATCAATGCCAATGGTGGCCTTGTATTGAGCGTCGAACGAGTCGTACATGAAGCGTGACAGTAACGAGGTTTTGCCCACACTTTGCTCGCCTAAGAATACGAGTTTGAATTTTTCAACCACGTCGGATCGTTCTGTCATGTTGTATTAGCAAAAAAAAAAATTGGTATTATTATTGTTTTTATTGTAGTGATGGTGGTGTTGGCAAGTTTTTGCTAAAGTGTAAGTATTCTGGGTGCCGTGCCCGCTGTGTCGGGGTGTAAACATCGGAGGGGATTTATTTTTTAAGACGTGATCAGTTAAAAGTAAGTAAAAGGGTTGGGAGGTAAAAAAATAATTTATTTTAGAAAACGTGCCCCGATCGCCAAAAAAAAGTTGGACAGCCAGAAAACATTAGCAAAATAAAAATAAAAACCGCTCACAATGTGCTTTTTTTTATTTGGTTTTTGGTAACGCCAATTTAACACAGGGAGAAATGGAGAAAGGAATTAGTGTGTACCCGGTAGCAAAATTCATATAATTGGTTAGTTGGGTTTTATATTGATATAGTTTTTGTCAATTTTTTTCAAAATTTTTTTTTTTCAATTATAGATCTATAGGATATTTTTTTGTTATCTCCAATGCCGCACGCCATGCGGCGCAGTAGTTTTTTAACATTTCAGAAAAAAGAAAAGAATTTCGGGGATTTCATTTATTTATTTTAGACTATAATCTATGCTTTCCACACAATTACCTGTTGTGTCTTCTTGCAGTTGGGTAACATCCTTCAATTCAATTGTGCATTTGTATAGGACCTAACCAAACATAACCATTTAAAGGATCGTTTATTTGTTATTTTAGGTACAAGTATTAAAAGCCGTATCTTGCCGAACCCAGAACGTGAGAAATACAATTAACAACTAACAATATTGAATATTTTATATTGAATTAAAAAAAAAAAAAAAGAGATATTGGTTGATCGCAACCAACAACTACATATAAATAACCTCTATTTATCTATTATCAATTAGCACCTTTCTTTCTTGACAAATAATTTAATCTATCTATTATCAAAGATCACCTTTCTTCCTTGACAAATAATTTAACCTATCTATTATCAATTAGCACCTTTCTTCCTGGACTCCGCCGCCCTTCGCATCTTTTCCTGTAACGGCTCAGCTTTATTTGTATTTTTATTATTATTAATAACACCAAGTCTGTTACCACGAGTACTTGTACGTGCTGTACTACCACCACCACCACCACCATGTTCATCACCAACGTCCAAACTTCGTGCATGTCCTGTACCCAAACTCAACCTTGGATCATAATACTCCTGATTACTCAATTTATACCCTTTGCTACCAAATGGGTCGTTTTTAACAACCTCTTTTTCCAACTGATTCGTCAAGTCCCAAAAGTTTTGGTCATGCTCGGAAAATTCCATATGTGCCAGCTCATGACACAAAACTTTAACCACCTGTTTATATTCACAAAACCCTTCATAATCATCAGTTCGTATTCTTAATTTTATAGCTTCTCCTTTGTTCACATTCAACCCCAGTAACCTCGATTCATGTGTCGTATTAGTAGCCGGATCAAGTTCCGTTAGCGTGCCAACTTTATATTGATGATCCTTCATTAATTTCAATACCGCTTTATCATTACTAATTCTTGTCAAATATTCCATCGCCTCCTCACTTTTTGGTAAAGGTAATACTGTGATTTTCCCAAAGCTATATTCTGAGTAACTAGTCGATGGCCGTATTGACGGTTTGGTGGCAAATTTGCGTTGATTTTCTAACCTTCTAGCATACTTTGCTTGAGTCTCCTTGTATACCTCCTCTGCTTGTTTTAATTCTGCCATTTCTGTACGTTGTGGTCCTAATACTGTAACTTTATCATTATTAATTAGTTGTGATATTGCAGTATTTTCATTGGTATTCGATAATGAAACCATTTTTTTTTTAGGAATCAACAACTTTTGCTTTTTTGGTTCAATATTCACTTTCTCATCTATTAAATCCAACAACTCGATCAACGGACTATTCTCGTTGGTTGTTAAATCAAATAGTTCATTTCGATATTTTACACTGATCATCATCATGTTTTGAATGAATGGTATTGATTATAAAAATTAAACCAAATTTAATTACTACTTTTTTTTATATATATATATATTTTTTGGGGAGATTACTAATCGATCATTAAAAAAACACGCGCGCGCGCTCATTAAATTATAACTTATTTTTATTTTTTTATTTAGACGCCAATTCTTGTACTGCTACCAAAACCGCCTCCACAGCATCATCACTTTCACTCTTTACAATACTTCTCACCATACACCCACCACGTTGTGAACTATAGGCAATTTTCACCATAGCACAGGTCATTTCTTTATTCAAAGTTCGGCCACATAATTTCAATGTATGTGAAGCCTCACTGGTTGGGATATCACTAGATTCCAAGGCACCCATCCCCAACAATTGTGGCAATTTTGCCGCCAATTGTTCAATAGTCCAATTACTAAACATTTGATCCAATTGACTACCGGCATCCAATGAATCATACTGGGAAGTGAAATCGCCAACAAATGCTGGAGTCATAAAATCACTAATACTAAATGGTAAATCCTCCAAACTATATTCATCATCAAATCCTTCAGCTTCAGCTACACCACTAGATGGGTCAATTTCTTTAGAAACAAACTTCAAAACATTTTCCACATCAGTAATAACCAAATTTGATGGATCACGAGTATATGAAACATAAATCGATCCTTCTTGTCCATAACCTAATTTATCAATTGGGATAATGAATTCAGATGGATCATAATCCGATGAACTTTCCACATAAACATTTTCCAAAACATTACCTTCCAAAGTGTTCTTGACATTATATTGAACCACCAAATGGTCCTTGAATACATGTTTAATTGCGCTAACCACATATTCAGTCTCACTTTCAGTTAATGGATACGGTTCACTACTCTTCAACAATTGACCATAATTGGTTTTAATCTCTGGAATACCATCCAGTTGTTTGGCGTATTGTTCTTGTTGTAGTTCTCGTTCCAATTGTTTATTACTTTCCTTAATTGGTTCCTTCTTTGGTTCGTTAGTATTTTGAGTCTTTTGTTTCAAATCTAGTGCTCGTGCTTCTTCATCTGTAACCAATGATACAGTAGTAATATCAAATGGTTGGGCCAAGTCGTCGCCGCTAATATAAACTGCCAATTTATGTTCCAATTGGGCCAGTGAATATTTGGCAGTTGGTGCCACATAGCTGGCAGAAACTTGACGATCCATATCTAATAATCTCAAACTCAATGCAGCACGATCTCGAACTTCATCAGTAACATCGTCCAAACACCGTGTCAACAAAACTTTGATACTCTTTTGAACGTTTTTATCGTCAACTAATGCAAATTTGGCCAAGGAAGTCACGGCAGCAGCTCGAATAATGGCATTTTCCAACACCACCCGGTTATAAATATATCGGATATACATTGTTGGTTCGGCAGTCTTTGGACCTTCACTACCTAATAAATGTAGAATTCGTACCACCAATTCAGTATATTCACAATCTTCAATAAATTCACACAAGTGAGATAATGCTGCATCACGGGATTCTGGGATGTATCGAATCATATCAAATAATGCTTCCACTACTGCAGTTTTAAATTTTAACCCCCCTTCGTTGCGTAAAGTACCGGCCAAAAATGGTAACATTGTATTGAATTTATGAGGGAATTTTAGCGCTAACGATCGCACTGCATCAATAACCACGATTTTGAATTCATCACTAATTTCATTCATAAAATCAGCAATTCTCACTACTAGCCGATCAACTGAACTTTCAGTACCAGTTTTTAATAAAGTAGTAATTGCATATGTAGCAACAGATCGACTAGAGTCTCCAATCAAACCTTCAATCTCACTATTACAGGTTCGGACCAATTGTGGTTTATTCATGGCGAATTTATTCAAAATCCGAATGGCACTGAATTTGGCAACAGTTCGTGGGGAACCCAAAAATGATTGCAAAACTTGAATGGCACTATTAGCTTCATTATCAGAAACATTCATTGATAAAATAACTTTGGCAGCTTCCAAGTTTACAATATCAGATTTATGTCTCAACCATCCTTCCAAGAATGGGAACAATGCCGGTCGTAAATTAACATCATCAGCAATGATTTTGGCAATATATCGAATCAACATTACAATAGCATTAGCATTTCGCAACGCATTGCCGCTAAATTGTTGAATCATTTTCATCAATGCCATTTTATCATGACTTCTCAAATGGTACAACAACCCCAAAGCATGATATTGAGTCATTGATGTATTGCCCATCGGGTATTTGGATTCCATAGTTGGGAAACGTTTATTATCCAATACTGCTTCTTGTGCTTCATTAGCCCATCTTCTTACAATATCTCGAGAAATTGGAATCAAATGATAAGACCCAACTAATGCTGCTGATGAAATCCCGGCATGTTTGTCAACAATTGCACTCTTCATTAATCGTTCGATACCTTGAACGATACTAGAATCAATAATTCTCACTAATGCACGAATAGCATTTGGTTTATAAATCAAATCATTACTTCCTTGCACATCCTTCATAATACTACTAGTAACCATAATCACATCGTTTGCAGAACTACTCAACTCTTTGACTGCTAGATACACCATCTGCCGTAATGACGCGTCTTTATGTTGAAAAAGTTTGGTGATTGAAAAAAACAATTGTGTAGCTTCGTCGTTGGGGAATGTCTCGCCAGCCGAAATTAATCGAATTAGTTTAGCCAACAAAATTCGGCATTTACGTGGATTGATTGGTGACGCATTGAACGCTGAAATGCAGTCTTGATAGACCGTCATTTTGTCCAAATGACTGGACTCCAAATCATCATGCTTTTTGTACGTTAGTGCGCTCATATTCCTAATGAAACTAAGAATATAAAAAAAATCAAAGGGTGGTGAAAAAAAAAATACAAAAAGTGTTGAAATGAATGTGTTGTCATTTCAATTTTTTTTTGTTGTTTCGGCGCGCGCAATTTTTAATTAATGCGTTGTCCCAGTTCATGCTGGGAGATAAGCCCCCCTATACCATCGGATAGAGTGAAATTTCAAAAAAAAGTGACATCTCTCCAATGGAACCGTTTAAAAAAAAAGAATGGTTATTAAGATTGGATATTCCGATATAATGGAAAGTGCAGAGTAGGGTACCGGTATATTTAAGGTATTAAATTGCAAATATATGCGGATCCAATCGAATGAATGATGACACTTGGGCTATGAGCCGCACTACCTAAAGATGTGTTCTTTTACTAGTTCAATCACTATTTTAACTCGACAATAAAAGTATTAATCAACTTGTTCAACTCATTACTAGAGTCAACAAACTTAGATCGAAATAGCTATAGTGTATTTTGTTGTCCACTAGCAAAACCGCTTGTTGACAATTTGGATATCGGTCCTCCGACATTTCTAATAACCAAAAAAAAAAAAAAGAACGCCGAAACAGGCTTCTTTTCCACCACCCACAATGAACAATGATAATAAAGAAGGTTATGAACTAGTGGATGGCGAATACCGCCCTGTTTTTGATGATGATGAGATCCAACAACAGCAAAACATTTATGGCAAAAGGTCTATACAGCAGGATAAAAACGTCAAGACTAAAAAAAAGAGAAAAGATACCGCAGTTTATATTGAAAACTTGCCAAAAGATACTAATGAACAAGAACTACAACAAGTGTTTAGTAAATATGGACTAATTGCTGAAGATTTGGATGGTAGTAAACGTATAAAGCTGTATAAAGATGAAAAGGGAGATATTAAAGGCGACGCGTTGATTATTTACCACCGCACAGAATCGGTAACATTGGCCATACAAATGATGGATGATCGTGAATTACGACTAGGAAATGTTAAAGATGGTAAACTTAAAGTCCAAGTAGCAGATCGAGCTTATAAAGAAGGAAGCTCCAAAACTAAAATCTCTCAAGGAGAAAAAACCAAATTATCAAGAAATTATCAAAAGATGAATGATAAAATTGATATTTGGGATGAGGATGAACAAGTAGTTGAAGAACAATTGAAAAAACGTAACGATAAAACGGTAGTATTAAGTAAAATTTTTACATTACAGGAGTTGGAAGAAGATGAAGCGGCGGAGTTGGATATTAAAGAAGATGTGCGGGATGAATGTGAAAAAATTGGCCCAGTATCAAGTGTTGTATTATATAATCAAGAGCCAGAAGGTATTATGACAGTGAAATTTACCAACAGTGGAAATGCTCTGGAATGTATTAAAATCATGAGTGGGCGATATTTTGATGGTAGGAAAGTGGAGGCGTGGTTAATGAGACATGATGAAAAATACAAAAAATCGAAATCCTACGATGATGATGATGATGATCAAAAAAACGTTGACAGGTTTGGAAAATATTTGGAACACTAGCATCGATACCGAAAAGCTTTTTTTATTATTACTAAACTAGCATACACCTTTAGTACACAGATGTATTATTTCACTCAGCGTTGGAAAATTGACGCACCGCCTCACCACACTTATGACTATGGTTTAAAAAATAAATTATTAGCTGAATTGTAGTTTTCGAGTTATATGTTATCTAACCGGCCTTTGCGTGTCTAAATGAGAATATTATATCATATAGTATATTAACATATGCTCATGATTACTCGGTCGAGTGAAACGGAATACATTCTAGGACATAGCCAGATTTCCTTTTCAAAGAGCACAGCTGCTGCAACTATTCCGGCGCCCATTCCATCCCTTCCCATCTCCCGGCTAACATATGCTTATTAAGACCTATATCTATCGCAACAGTACGTACAATTGGCTAACTTACCCCCGTCCAGTAGAAAATGCGGCGGTAGTTATGGCTACAGTGCGGCGGTAGCTGCTTTGCGTAAAAAGTGTGCCGGCGGTGCTTACATCGCTGGCTCAAACCAGTTGGCGACTTATGCGTACATGGCTAACAACCTAGTACATAAACAAGCAATGCTAGTAAGCTCAAAGAGAAAAGAATAGAATATTTATAGTCTGGTCCCATTAGTAATGATGTTTTTGTAAAAAACTTGAACTTTCGTTAGTTTAACTAGTGTCTAAAAAACAAACAAACAAACAAACAAACAAAATAATCAATCAATAATATCATATGATAAGTGGCAAAATAGGTGCAATTACCCAAGTATTTGGCATATTAGCTCGCGGTACAATCGAAGGTTCAAATTAACGAGTTTAAACCATTTGTTTTAAATCAGCCGCACGCGAAGCGCTCAGATAATGCGGCGGAGGATTGTTTCAAAACAAATCTTTAAAAAAAACATCACATTACAATTGTTATGTCGACAAGAACTTGACAAAAATGACACGTCAGAAGAATTAAAGAGGGCTGTTTTGTAACTAGCAATCACATTGCGAATGTTATGGTTCAAAACCTCATCGAAATAACACGTCAGAAATATAAAAATAAATAAAATAAGCGCTATAAGTTAACATCCTTTTCAAACTTTTGTTCCAACTTTCCTATTGTATGTGTTGACCCTTTCATGATTTAACTAACAATTATTACCTAGACAAGTGACTATTGACCCTTTCATGATTTAACTAACAATTATTAGCTAGGCAAGTGACTATTGACGAATTATACTACATTGGATGGCGTACCATGAAAATATATGTTGCTGGTGTACCAACTCCAGCTGAATATGAGAATCAACCTGACGGTATTTATTCGATTGGTTAATGAATAGGCCCAAGCTTATTCTCAGCTTGGGCGCTTCGCAACGGTGCAAGTAGTTTCTAATACTAAACGAGATGTTTATAAAGCTCGGTATCCTGGTAAAAATATAACATATGTTGATAAATTTGGTGAAAAGAAACAAACATTTTTGTTCATCGAATTGTGATGCTAACCTGGAATGGAAAGTCTGACGATCTACTTGAACGAAAAGTCCACCATAACTCTATTAGAAATTGCAACGGCATTGAAAACTTGGGAGCGGGACAAAAGATGTTTATTTTCACAACCCATTTGCTGACCCAGCCTCACGAGAATATCTGCAAGTATAATGGAGTCGTTTTCCAAGCACACCATCAACAGATTGTTTGTTTGTATAAATTGGGTTCTCGATCATTTAGATTGAGTGAGGGTTAATTAACAGTATTGAAGTATTGAAATTTTTGGAACAAAAAGGTGCGTTGGCTCAAGAGATTAATATTTCTGCAGATAGTAAGACCAAGGTTTATCCATTTAATACTGAAAACATTATCTTATACTAAAAAAAAAAAACGTCCGATCTACACTCAAATGTCACAACCAATGCTTTATCTTTAATTTTTTTATTAGAATGGCAGTTCCAAAACCCTAGTGAAAAGGACTTTGTTCACTTGAAATAACGCTGAGTGGGACGGCGAGAAAAAAACTAAAAATCCCTAGTTACCATTCAATTAAATGAGCCACACGCAAAAACAGACATTTACCAATAAACTTACACAACTAAATAATATTGAAAAAGACCTACAAAACTCTAATTCTTACCAGCACCTGATCGGAAATAAATGATGTCACCATCGTTGACCACATAGTCTTTACCCTTTTGCATCAATTTACCTGATGCCTTGACTGAAGCTTCATCGCCACATTCAATAAGGTCATCGTATCGAGTGACGTTGGCCAAGATGAAAGTCTTTTCCAAATCACCGTGAATAACCCCGGCTGCTTGTGGTGCTTTGGTACCTCTATAAATATGTTAGTATAAATTTTTTTCGCTTGTGCCAATAGAAACACTTTTTTTCTGCACATTGATATCGAAGACATTGTGAATCATACGATATCGACCCACAGATCCATATAAAAGTTTTTCTATTGTTAAATGGGAAATCTCCACTCACGTTCTCACACTCCATGATCGCACTTCATCGGCGCCACAAGTGAAATAACTGATCAAATCCAATTGGTTTCTCATAGTAACGATAATTTTTGGAACAATAGAAGTGGCACCGACTTTTTTCTCTTCTTCAGCACGTTCTTCATCATTTTCCATTTGAGCCAATCGTTCTTCAAAGGAAACACTAATTGGGATAATAGTATCGCCAGCACTATTCTTATCAATCCATTCCTTAATAGATGCTAAATGTTTATTCTTTTTTCGGATATAATCTCGTTCACTCAAATTAACTAAATAAATGGTTGGACGAGCAGTTAACAAGAACATTGAATTGATAATATCAACTTGTTTTGCAGTATAATTGCCATTCCAAACCCGTTTACCATCCTTCAATTCGGCAATGATTTTTTGAACAAATTCACCTTCTTCTTTTCTTTGCTTGACTTCTAAAGATTGACCACCACGTTTAATAACCTTTTCAAGTTCAACATAATGTTTTTCAGCAAATTCAATATCTTTTAAAATCAATTCGTTTTTGATAATTTCCATATCACGAACTGGGTTGACATCACCTTCGACGTGGATAATTTCGGCATCATCAAAACATCGAACCATTTGCAACAACCCATCAGTAGCTCGAATGTGTGATAAAAAGGCATTACCTAACCCTTCCCCGGCATGGGCACCTTTAGTCAACCCGGCAATATCGTAGATGGTTTGAGTGGCTCTGACTTTGGAGGCAGGTTTGTAAATTTCTACCAATTTGTCGAATCGTGCATCTGGCACCATCATTCGTGCTTCTTCTGGGTCGATAGTTGCGAAAGGATAGTTGGCAGGGTTACCCAATGGACATCGTGTTAATGCTTGGAATGCAGTGGATTTACCACAATTTGGTAGCCCAACCAAACCAGCCTTTAAATGGTTACCTGGTCGGCCCAACAATACTTTCTTTGGTGCTTCTTGCTTTTTTGGTGGCATACTTTTTTCTAATCAATTTGAATTGAGATATTATTCTAAGAATAAAAAAGTCCAAAAACTGAAAAATTATGAAAAAATTTGAAAAAAAAATTTGAAAAGAATGAAGCGTTTGTGCTGGGCTTTTGGGATGTTAGCTAGCTAGCTAGGGTTGGGCCTCGCGTGCTCCCCTCCCCCTAGTTATAATAACAGTACAATAATTTATGGTATTAAAAGGTTTTTTTTTTTTTTCAATGATTGGACATTTAGCAACCATTCAATTTATTATATTGAATAACAAAAAAAAAAAAAAAATTACTCTAATTAATATATTACCATCAACTTTCTAGCTTCTTTCTGTCTTAAAGTATGGTGCCCTGTGTGTGTTGATATGATATGCATGGTTTGATTTGATTATTAACTAGGCCGATGTTCCGTTCTTGGAAGAATTCTATCGAAAGTTGGACACGTCACGTTTTTTCCTCCCCCCCCCCTCTCTCAGCCGTGCCAAAACACCCAAAGCAATTAATCGTCGGCTTTAGGATAGCGAAAAGAAAAAAAGCGAAGCCCGATCGGCGTTTAAAAGTCCGGTTATAAAAAATAAAAAAAGGCGCCTATTTTTGTTTTTAATTCAAAAAAAAATAATTTTAAAACTAATTCTTCTGATCTAATCAACAACTATTCTAATACAATGGCATCCAATCCTCCATCATCTTGTTGTGTTAAAGCAGTGTTACATGAAGGCACACCATCAGGTAGTGTTGAACAGTTTGGCGGTGTTGAAACCTACATTGTCGGCGACAAATCATCCAAAAAAGTTATTTTAATGTTGAGTGATATTTTTGGATTGAAATTGGCTAATAATAAATTAGTCGCCGATTCAATGGCTAAAAATGGGTACTTGGTAATTGTGCCAGACTTATTTAATGGAGATGCGTTGCCATTCCCTCCACCAGCTGGTGTTAATGTGATGGATTGGTTACAAGGTCATCCAGCTGATAAAGTTTCTGCAATCACCGAAACCACTTTGGCTGAAATCAAAAAACAGTTTAATCCGGAGTTTATTGCTGCGACTGGGTATTGTTTCGGTGCCAAATACGTTGTTAGATTGTTAGCTGATAGTAACAACATTCAAGTTGGCGGGCTCGCTCATCCATCTTTTGTTGAAGAAGATGAAGTCAAAAATATCAAGGCTCCGGTTATGATTGCTGCTGCCGAGACTGATACTTTATATACTGCTGAAAAACGACATTTCACCGAAGAGACTTTGAAAAATAATAAAATTCCTTATTTCATGACTTTATCATCTCATGTTGAGCATGGGTTTGCTATTAAGGGTGATATCACTGTGCCACAAGTGAAGTTCGCCAAAGAAAAATGTGCTCAAGATTTTGTCCAGTTTTTTGAGCATGTTAAAGAATCAAAGTTATAAGTAAAAATAGGTAAATCAAATGTTAGCTTTTTTTACGAAAGTCACTCAAATTTTATCGTTACCGGTACGAACAATTTAATATTATTTACGTATATAATCCGCAGGTTGGGTAGTATTCTTAAAACACTTGTTTGCTATTATGATATGGTCCTAACCGAATTATTATCAGTTTACACGTCTAATCTATTGAGCTTGTGAGTACAGTTATTTCTGATCAAGCTATCTATACTCACAAGTTTATATTGTGATAATCGGAGATTAAACCTGATATTATCAAGATTAAATATGGGGATTGTAAACACTTTACAATATATCTCAGGGCTAGAAAAAGTTACTGCGGAAGGTTTATAATTCGAAAAATAATTCTATTAGAGAGTTTGATGGGGTTTAATTTGAGCTGCTTTTGAGGTTGTCCCTTATAAGTGTTGCTAATAAAGATATCAACATCGCTGTTGGCTATTGCTGGAGAAGGTACCCAAAAAAAACACCCCCTATGAAGCAATAACTTCTGCGGAAATTTTGGACTTTGATATCTCATTAATGGCACTAAGTATCCCAACAGCTCTAAAGTTGGTGACCAACGTGATTGTGTCGTCTGAAAAAAAGCTTAGATAAAAAGTTAATTTAAGAAAAAAGTTTAACTTCCGGAAAAGATAAACAATGGCTGATTCAGAATATTGAATTGAAAACTTGAGCCGCAGCGCGTGAGCAAACACTAAATATCGCCATATTAATTTATAGTTATACTTTAACAACTTAAAAATTTGGTATCGCTAATAAATACAAAAATTTAATCTTTTTTGTTTCAATAGAACTATTAGTCAAATAGATAATGGCACACGCCGTATAATATTACGTCTTATTCATAGAATTTGCTACAACTATTAATTTTCTCGATCAACCATCCTGCCAAAAAAAAAAAAAAAAACCCACCAACTACTACTAAACATATGTACATATACGATAACCTTTTATTGTTCTTTGCACGTTTATTTTAATCTCCGAAAATAAACAATGAATAAAATGTTTCAATTTTGGACATTAGTTGTCCATGAGCCGCACGGATTGCGCAACAAGTAGTATAAGCAGAGGGGGAGGGTATAGTATTAACTTTAAATTAAAAAGAGAAACTCATCATTAATTTAAAACAGTCTACACCCGAATGAACAATATTCAACAAGCTCGCTAAGATGCACCAGCAAGGTAAACAAAAGTATACAGATATATAAAAAAGAGCTGTTCCACAAGTTAACAATTGGCGCTACAATACCGCCCCCAACTAATAATGAAATTCAGTTCAGTTCTTGTCAGCACTTTAATTGCGTATTCTACTGCAATTCCAGTAACAATTCAAAAACCCAAAACTCCCGAACTTCAAAACATCAACTTCCCAATCCTCAATGCTGTTGTTCAATTCAAACAAAAGGAACTTGCTTTACCGTCACAAGATTCGTTTTACGCACCACCACAAGGGTTTGAAAACACAACTACTCCAGGTACTATTATTAGAGTCCGAACCACTCCAACACCACCAAGTTTGAGGTTTTTGGACTATCCTTTGAACAAAACGTTTCAAATTTTGTACCGGACTCAGGATTATGATGGCCGACCAACCACCAATGTTTTGACTGCCCTGATTCCAAGTGTTGGAAATCTATCCCAAGTAGTTGTTCAATCTACTATTGAAAACACTGGCGCAGATGATTGTGCACCCAGTTATAACCTCCAACGGATTCGACAAGTTCGAACTGCTTTGGGAGATATGGAATTGGCGTCTATTCGTGTAAGTTTGAATAAAGGCCATGTGGTGGTGGTGCCTGATATCATGTCTGGGTTTGACGGGAGAAAGGCCGCTTTGTTCCAATTGGATGGGGTTCGAGCGGCATTGTCCAGTGGGAAAGTAACCAATATTGATCCAAGAGCCCAAGTTGCGTTATTTGGATATGATACTGCTGGTAATGCTGCCAATTGGGCGTTGGAAATTAAGCAACAGTATTTCCCAGAATTGAATGTTATTGGTGCATCAATTGGTGGTATCTATCCTGATTTGATTTCAACATCTAAATTTATTCAAAACAAGACGAGCTCTCAACAATTGGTTGGCGGATTTTCTGCATTGTCCAAAAGCTATCCAAAATTTCAAGCTGCTATTAATGATAACTTGAAACCAGAAAAGAAGCAAGAATTTTTAAAGGCCGGTGAAGTTTGTTTATTCCCAGGGATGGTAAAAAATAACAAAACTGATTTTTTGAGCTACTTTAAAGTAGGCCAAGATATTTTGGACAATGGGGATGTTTCTTCAATTTTGAAGCGTAATAGTTTGGGGAGGGGCAAATTTGATACCCCGGTTTATTACTTTCAATCTAAAAAGGATGAGATGGCTCCATTCTTTGACGTGGATAAAATGTTTGAAAGTTATTGCAACAAGGGCATGAATCTGCATTTGGATGCAGACTATGAGGTTGACCATGATTCCATGTATGTTGTTGCTTTGCCGAATGCAATCAGGTTTTTGGAAGGTCGGTTCGATAATGCTCCTGATAAGAATCCTAATTGTAAAATGCAATCTGGTTACCATGTGATTACTACCGATGAAAAAGATAGTATTGTGGGGTCAAAAGTATTACAATTGATGCAGTATTGGATGCAAGGAAAAAACTTTGGAGCCATAGATACAAAAGAGTAGTTTCAATTATATTGAATGATGAATTAGTTTTAAGAGTAGTATATAAAATTTCATATGCTTGTAAATTCGGCTCGTTTTGCCAATCTTTTTTAACTTACCCCACTATGTTTCTTCACAATAGGTTGTATATGTCGAGAGGTAAATAAACGTTTACGCTAGAATGTTTTATCCAAGTCAACGCCCCATTATTCCATCGTGGGTAGAAACTAGTTCTACGGTATTTCCAGAGTATCAGCGTTGATAGTGGGGGATTTTTTATTTCTTATTATCAGTTTATTATGTTGAGTAGGATAACTCGGGTGCAAAACAGCTTCAACCTTATTCGCTACCCCGTATACTTATATGTGTTTTGTCTACCCCTTATTTTTTTTGGTTGCGGGGACAACCGCGTTTTCTACCTTCATCCGTAAAAATTTTTTAAATATTTACTTTATGCATAATCAATAAATTAAATAAAATCTAACCTCGCAGATTTATTCATTTCCTACGAAAATAACCTTTTTTCTGCAATAGCTTAATGATTCAAACCAATTTTATGCAAGAGAGTTAGTATTTGTCTTTATAGCATATAAATGTTTCCCGGCAATTCACTGGCGGTTTGTACCTTACACTGTTCTGGAACACGGCACGATACATCAAACAGCCAAAGCCTTGGATTCTAAAATTTAAATTTAAAGAACTTTGGGTGATTACAAGCTTGTTGAAGCCGAACATGGCACTTTTCCCTCGAGCACACGGTTAGATCTTTATTTATTCTTTTCAAAGCGGCGGGTCCCATCGACTCGTGTCTTAAACCCAATCTCCGGGCCGAGATCTTAATCTTCACCGATCACGTATACATACTCTTATTCATGATCAACGAAAACGGCAGACGACTAAATACGCTTATGACCCTGCTAGGCGTGGTGGAATCCTAGTCGTCCACATTAGTGTCATAGGGAAAAAGCTGTCGCCAAACGGATCGTCATAGCCATAGGTTATAAGACAAAAGAGGGGCGACTTTCTCCCGGCCAATGCAACGACAGAACCAGAAACAAACGAATGAGGATCGATGATCAACGCGATCGACAAATAAAACATAAATAAATCGATTTTCAAAAAAATGTGTTTTGTAAATATTCATATGCCAATGATAGAAAGTGGGGATCTACCATTATGAATAATTTTCACGATTAGAATGAATGCACCCGATAGAAAGATATATTATTGTTTCAGTGGTTAGTATAAAATTCCCGTTAAATCCTTCAAAAAAAGAATTAAAAAACAAACTTCATCACCTTTTTGTTTTGGTATTGTTATTGGTATTGGTATCAACATGTTGTTCAAAACACTGGCCATTGGGTTGTTAACCACTTTAGCAGGTGCAGTTCCATTAACTGCACGAGACACTCTTCTCAAACCATCTGAAGACCCATTTTACCAACCACCAGAAGGATATGAAGATAAGCCTTTGGGTAGTATTTTGAAAAGCCGTACCTCACCTCAACCTCCAGGATTGTTATTTTTGGAATCGAATTTAGCAGGTAGTTACCAGTTGTTATATCGAACTCAGGATTTACATGGTAAACCAAGTCACACGGTTACCACCGTGCTGGTTCCTTATAATGCCAACTTTTCTCGACTGTTGAGTTACCAAACCGCACAAGACAGCTCAAACATTGATTGTTCCCCATCTTATGCGATTCAAGTTAAAAGTGATATCAATGCCGTCTCTACCCAAGCTGAATTCGCTGTCATGGCAATAGCACTAAATAACGGCTATGTTGTCGCGACCCCTGATTATGAAGGCCCAAAAGCCGCGTTCACTTCTGGTTATACTGCAGGCTATAACGGTTTGGACGGTATTCGGGCTGCATTGCAATCAGAAGAAATTACTGGTGTACAAAAAGACGCTACAGTAGTATTGTCAGGATATTCCGGTGGTAGTTTGGCTAGTGGGTGGATGTCACAATTAGCCCCCGAGTATTATTCAGAATTGGAAATTGCTGGTGTTGCAGTTGGTGGGTTGGTCCCAAGCATTGAAGCAGTGTCAAAAGCTGTTAATAAAGGCGTATTCGTGGGACTGGTCCCAGGGGGGATCACTGGGTTAGCTAATGCATATCCGGAATTTCAACAGGTTTTGGAAGATGAATTGAAAGAAGAAACTAAACAAAAGTTTTTCGACGCTAAAAAGAACTGTTTAGCTGAAAATATTCTAAAATATTTATTTAATGATTGGTTTGGTTACTTCAAATCTGGTGAAGGCATTTTGGAACATCCAGTTGCAAAGAAGGTTTTGGCGGATAATAATATGGGCAAATATGTACCAAAAGCACCAATGATGATCTATCAATCTGTTGCAGATGAAATTGCTCCGTTTGAAGCCACAAAATCTTTATACGATGACTTTTGTTCAAAAGGTGCTTCTATTGAATTGAACCGGGATGTTATCAATGGTCACGTCACTGAAGCTATCACTGGGTTACCTCTGGCTATTGGCTGGATTAGAGAACGGTTCGAAGGTAAACCAGTAAAAAATGGATGCTCCAATACTTTAAGAGCTAGCAATTTGTTGGACCCTGATGCGATTAAAGAAGTTGGTCCAGCAGTATTTAATTTGTTGTTGGATTTGTTGGGTGATGCCATTGGCCCAATGGCGTTGACCTAAAAATTGACAGAAACGACGTATACGTTATGAGTAATGATTTTAGACATTTAGTTAATAAACGGTTTTTATGATTAATATACATATTAATGGCGCTGTATCCCCAAAAAACATGGTGAAATGGGTGATGGGGTTAGACCTAGCTCTACTGCTTGTTGCGCTTCAATATTGAGTTGAATCCGTCTGCCCCGTTGGATCAAGTGTCGCTGCAATAAATACACTATTAATGCTAGGAGTAGTGGAGGTAGAACCAGGGGGGATTTGATTAATTCATACGCAAGTAGTATTTTCATATCAATTTTTTGAAAAAAAAGAATTAATAAGATGGTAGATCTGATTGCACCGATAAACTCGAAACTCCAAAGATATAAATTTAAATGTTAATCTCCATCAATCCAATAATGGTAGTAAATTAATTGGCCTTGGAGCCACGTTTTCTCATATCCAACCATAAAAATTAGTAATAACGCATACATGCAACTGCAAATGGCTGTTAAACTTAAAAAAATTTAAAGTTTTAATATCGTAAATAAAGTTTGATTTGAAACCGAGAATATAATCTGAAGATAGAGTTTACACTTTTAGATTCTATCATTATAAAAACTATTCAAGTATTCGCATCTCGACAAATTGTTAACTGTTACAATACCAATAAAATGAACTGGTTGGATGAACAACTTGCGGTTGAACAAAACCTGAAAATATTCAAACGTACTAGCATAATATTAATCGTCTTCCTACTTTTAGTAACAATACAAGGTATATATATTGCATATACTGAGCAGAATAATAATACTGCAACTATCTAAGAACTACAAAAATTGGTTGGCTCTCCAAATAATGAATGCAAAAACACTCGTCTCCACGTCACCTCGACACAGTTTCCATCGTCATTACGTTTATCCAACACTCCATTATCATTATCCTCATCAAGGTTCTCAATTTCTGCATTCTGAGAAAATTTCTTACCAGCATTACTGATATGCAACTTTGCCTTAAGAGCTAGTTTAGGTAACGATATTTTTTTTACAACAGGGGTATCAATCTTGGTATTTTTTTTATTTTGTTCCTCCAGTTCTTCATTTTCCAATTTATCTCTCACGGTTTGTAA
The DNA here is from genome assembly GCA_030564365.1 of Blastobotrys arbuscula. NCBI lineage: Eukaryota > Fungi > Ascomycota > Dipodascomycetes > Dipodascales > Trichomonascaceae > Blastobotrys > Blastobotrys arbuscula. The sequence continues at coordinate 4,871 of JAJLUN010000022.1, read as the reverse complement.
AGCATAAAATAATTGTTGTCCGTTTTGAGGTACTGTTGAATATGGTCGCATTGGGTTCCCATTAATATCTTCAACTTCATAATCATCATTATATTGTGTATCATAATTTTCAGCATCTTCATCTTCATCTTCTTCCATTCCATGGCTTAACAAATCCATCATTTTTTGCAATTTTCCAACCATTTTCATCTGGGCTTCATACTTATAATCATAGGGGTTCAAAAAATCAAACCCTTCCTCATCATCTTCATCGTCGTCATCACAATCATCTTCCGAGGAGTGCCATCCAAGCATCCGTTTATTCAATCTTTTATCAACGTCGTCAGGCCGAGTTATCAAAGAAACGTCAGCCCCGTGGTCGCTAATCTTTAAACAATAACTCATTTCATGAACTTTAGCGTTCACTTGGCAAAATACCGAATTAATCAACGCATCATGGCCCAATTCATTTACCCACAATTTGGCAAAATTATCAAAAAAACTATCACTACTAGCAATAACCGCTTTAGCAACTTCACTCGATGTCAACATTGCATCGTTAATCTTCTTTTTGGCATATTTATAATCGTTTTCTTCAATAATTGATTGGACACCAACAGTATCAAACTTTTCATCTCCAGATTGGAAAATAAACACTACCATTGGTTTATCGGCATCAACCATATCACTTGTTAACGGTATTTGTGATTGGTCCAACCCATTTCTAATCAACCATTCATTAGCTAATGGCATTGATGAATATAAACTGTTCTCATTAGCCATGGAAATAAACTTTTTTGGTACCATCAAAAACATGTCAACAATATAATGATACTCTGGCAATCCAAATGGTAAACTAGTTTGAATAAACTGTTCGCTCAACATTCCGTCACTAATAGGGTTTTGTAGTTTTGATGAGCTATTGAATAAAAAGATCAACGAACTATCTCGTGGGACTACCATCTCATCATGTTGATAATTTAACATGAAAGTTTTGCCCAACTTGTCAACGGTCAAGCTCTGGCACGCTTTAGCTAGCTTTGTCAACCCCATCAAATTCAAATCGTCCATAGTCATTAACTGGCTTGGAATTACATAATACTGCCTCCATACATCTTTATCTATTGGATTCAGCGAACTTACTGTGATGGTGATAAAAAATGTCAGCGCTAAAGTTAGTAAAAGCATTGTTGTCAAAAAAAATGTGATGGTAATAAAAAACAAAAAAAAAATTTTGATATTATTATTCTCTATGTACAAAAAAAAGATATTTATTTATTTACAAAACAAACCATTTTATGAAAAGATTTTGCTCCAAATCCCTTCTTTGGCATTCTGCCGTTCCGCTTCTGGCTTCCATTCCGCCATATGGTCTTTGATCCGTTGAGCCGCACCAGGTGCGGTATATTGTCTCCCCAATGCATCAACAAACTTCCCTTCTGGGTCCATCAAGTAGAAAAAGATGGAATGGTCAACTAGATAATCATCACCATCTTTCAAATCTGGAGGTGTAGAGAAATACACTCGATATCGTTTGCAGGTTTCTTTAATATCTTCATAAGACCCTGTCAAACCAATAATATCTTTATGGAATTCTGCCAAATAATGTTTCAAAGTTTCTGGAGGATCTCGGTTAGGATCACAAGTAATAAATACCGGAGTTAATACTTTTTCATTTTTATTAACTTCATTTAAAATCTCAGACATATTATCCAACTCTTCTGGACAAATATCCGGACATCTGGTGAACCCAAAATAAACCAATGAAAACTTCCCCAACAAATCTTTATCAGAGAATTTGTTGCCATCTTGATCAATCAATTCAAATGGGCCACCGACTTGTGGTTTACCAACTGCTCGATTGGCTTCTGCTTCCCGTTGGATTTTCATTCGCTTTTTTTCCCGATTGAAGAACCATGTCAACCCACCACCAGTTATAATGAAGAATAATGCTGCTTTCCAATTTAGCAGACCAATAACTTTTTGTTCTTTGGCTTTTTCTGGGTCATATTTTTGATCTCCCACCGAAATCCGACTCAATGGTTTTCGTGGTTTCAATGGGTCGTAACCATGCCGTTCGGTTCCTGGATCTTGAACACCTCGGGTAGACTTTTCTTCATTGAAAAGAAACCTAGTAGTGGTAATCGACCTTTTGAATGGTTGGGCTAATACTAATGATCGACCTATTGGTCGTGTTAGTATTCGTAAGCTCATGTTTTTTTTTTTTGTGCTTTTATTAATGTGTTTTGATAAGTGGTAGAAATAAAAAAAATTGGTGATAAAATTGGTGGTGTGGTTTTATTTTTTTTATTTGTAATTTGGAGTTGGGACTTTTGAAAAAAACCTTGGTGGGTCCGATCCGATATTTTGGGCCGATCGGCCCCGATCGACAGCAAAAAAAAAAGTTCTACCCCATTATAATTAATACATGATATATGGGACTAGTTAATTAGAATACTATTTGACTAAGCTTAAGAAATGCAGTAAATAGCCCTGTTGGATCTTATTTCAGTTTTGGATTCGGGGCATCAATATATAGATATCATTTGTAAATTTACATAATTGCCAAAAGTTTTCTAAGCTTTATATATGAAGACCTGCTTGGCTTACAAGTATTATTATAGAATATAATATAATTAAAACGGACAAGTTGATATGGTGTCTTAGATAAAATCAGTTGAGCTACGCATAAGAGCTTAGAGTAAAAGTTGGAGTTATTGAACACACACTCCATGTCCCAACTGATGTATTACAGCAGACCAATTAAAGTTATAAATGTAAATGAAATTAATAGATATATATATGTTTATCGTAATCAAAATGCAACGTTTACACCCAAAACAACCACAATGGATCTTAATTAACCACGCTATCGCAGCCGATTAGATTAAACTATACCAGGGCTGCTCGCACACTCTTGTTAAATGAATCTATTGATATATCTTCATAAATCGACTAGCTGCCCAATACCAACTAATTATCAAAATATAACACACTACCATTTACATTTCTAAACATACTTAGCGTACCGATCGATGCTGACGGTGATTATTATCACCTCCAGCAGCCACTGGCATCGCTTCCCCGTTTTCTCATCCACCTAAGAATATATAGCTTGGTCTAATTTTTTATCACCAAAATTTGTTTGGAAATTCATACTTTTTTAGAAATGTCTCACGTTTCCGCGTTTTCTCTCTAATATATTTTCTCCGCACCAAGTGTCCATTCGATCCCATCAAGGTTAGTGCCGGAGTGAGTGCAAAGTGAATCAGGGGGGGAAGTCGGTCTTCCAGCAATACCAAATCCAGCAGATCTGATAATCAGAAACTTAAACAATCAGGGCTGGCCCCGATATTAATTTTTTTTTTAAAGTGTATTTATAAATATTAATCTGAGTACCACGACATTGTGGTGACTTTAGTAATGCATCATCACTCTCATCGTAAAGCAATCTTACTCATCATCATCTGTGTTTGATCCATATTTTTTTCAGATCTTCTGAGAACTCTTTATAATTATTATTGACGATTATTTCATTATTTAGAACGTTGCAGATGTTTAGGCTCTGGTTAATTTGAACCACCAATTTCTCACACAGTTTTGTATGCAGTGTTCAGACGCTGGCCATTTGTGTCATTTCGTAATTAAACTATCAATGCTGCTCTTTTTGAAATTTTAGTCAATACTGATACTGAATATATAAATGTTTTTCTTCATATACTCCTTTAGTTCCTTCTAACACTGACCGGATACTCTCTTCTGTGGATGTAGTCCCATGCCCTGTATCTCGCATATAAGCGCCGGTAACCTCTGAGATACATAAAAACTTGACCAGAAACATCAAAGAAAATATATGTGTAACAGGCGATATTAATCGCCTTAGCTATCGATATCATAGATTATAAATTAATCAACCCGTGGTGTACTTAAGCCAGGTAAAAAAAAAAAAAAAAAAAAAGTGTGGATGAACAGGACAAGTTTTTTGGGAGGTGGTCCCATTTAGATCTTTTATACTCAAAATATTTTAACAATAATAGCTCAACAGGTGGTAGCTGCAGAGATCCCCCTGGTGAAATTATAATTCCGTCATCGACAACCTTTTTAACGGCTCTAGCTAATGTTTAAGGTTCCCGATCATCAAACCAGTTTTAATTAAGTCATTTACAACTTTCACTCGGAAGGGGGCAATTCCTAAGCTGTATTCAGTTTTTTCTAGAGGACTTTTAAAACAGCTTAAAAAGAGCATGATTTCGTTTAATTCTTGGAAAAAGAATGACTTTTTATTGGCTAGATTAAAAAATACCGGCAAACCGACAAGTCAAATATTAGTCCTATAGCTATAGCTATATTCGGATCAAATTATTTTGTCCGAACATTAATTAACCACAGTTGGTGCCGTTCGGTGTCTGTGTGTGGCGTAAAAGATGTGCACATGCATGGCTTAGAATTGATTATATTAGTTGAGCCGATCGATGCTAGCTAAAATTCAAGCTTTCTACCAGGTGTATCAGCAAGATTAGCTTCTTTACTGAATTCTCGACTAATATTGAGTAGATATAATACTAACCAAGCGTTAGAAAAGAGTATAATGTTAATACTTTTTATTTCTATTGTATAAAAGATAAAGTTATAAAGCTAAAGCTAAAAGTATAATAGACTAAAAAAAAGCTATAGTATGCCGCATCGGTACATCGGTGGACCGGTACGACACCCTGCCATTGCACAGTGACTGTAATATCACATATAAAATGTACCTCTCCGTATACTAAAGTGTGGGAGTTTTTTGGCGTTAAGTTGGGAGGTTTTTGCTAAAATCCAGATCCAAATGATCTTGTCTCCTTCGCGTACTCCCTTACATGCTAGCTAGCTAGGTGCGTGTAGGCCCCTAGTTG